>JABFOV010002622.1:2803-19213 GCA_022817685.1 Aradophagus sp. ZL-2020 | reverse complement strand
GTGACAGTTTAGAAAGAAGATCAACATGTCTGTATAGAAGTGGTACGCATTAGGCATAGGAGCAACTATACACAAATAAGAGACGTACGTGAGCGCACACAAGTCTAGTGTGTTAGACGAAGACATACTATAAGTGTAACTATTATATGTTATTTTGTTTTTTTCAAGCAGAAAGCGGCATACGATGTGTAGAGAGGGCTCGTGGGCTCGGAGATTGGTATAAGGGACAGCCGGGCCTCGGAACCCCCCCCCCCCCCGTCGGACCCCCGAGCGACCCCTCGCCGCACTTTGGCCTTATTAATCACCCTTCGCGATTACGTGTACGATTTTCGGCGCGGGCGTTGCTGTTTTGCCTTGTTTTTACCGCGTTGCGGCATCACCTCAACTTCTGGCCAATTTTCGCTCGGGAATGTTTGAAATTGGAGCGGTGATTTTGGCGTAGGCAACTCTTTTGCGGAAACGAAATTTGGTTGCATCGAAAAAATACATTTTATTGGTATGCGAGCAACGCGGAATCGTTTGGCTTGAAAGATGCGGTTTTGTCGAATTAACAAAATAATTTTGTTGATTTCAAACATTGGTTGAATTGATTTAACAACAATTTGTTACTGAAATCATTTTGTGAGCTTGTTGATGTTGCATGTTAATTATCTAACACAAGGGAAGAGTATTAACTATGTGAAATAAGTTTCCAACGTTTTTTTATCAACGAATTCGAACTTGGAAAAAAATGTAAAAAGCACAATTTTGTTTTCCATTTTCTCGTGCCATTTTTGCATGAAAATTGCAGGAAAATGTAAAATTAAGTAAAATATAATTAATCAATTTCATTCGAATTTCACTCGAAATTTTTCCAAGTTCGAATTCGTTGATAAACAAACGTTTGGGATTTCCTTTTCATATATTACTAGGGACATTCAAATGAAACCAGGTCATTGTATCATTATATCACCAGATACTGACCTGGCTTCATTTGAATGTTCCTAGTAGACTGGACTATTATTATTTCTTTTTTTTTTTTTTCTTTCACGGCCACCAAAAATATATCAAACATCGTCTACGCACTTTAAAATTTAGAATGCACAGAGAAACATTCGCCGGAATTACCGATGTACTCGAAATTATAATACGTGAATACGGAATGTATTTCGAGCTATCGTTATTGTTTAGTCGACTGACAAAAGCTTAATAGCTTGCGGTGAACGCACTGAAGTAAATTCGGTATTAAACCAGTTGACATAAATATCAAAGAATCGTATTTAACGGACAAATGTATTCCCTGAAATATAACTGAACGTTGTGTGTCTCCCCTGGAACAATAATTCTACCTACGTGAGCCTTAAATAATCGCTCGCTGACGAAAAGTGAAAATCTTTTCATCAGACAGCGACATCAATTTCGAAGCGACATTTTCTTCTCGTGTCACGATGTTGTGATGCAAAATGCGTTTGGTGTTAAACACGAACAATTTTGTGTCACGCGGCGTCGCGGAAGTGTCATGTAATTCGAAATCAAAAGTCATTCATCATGGCAAACGCAATTTATACGTGTGCCACTCACCGATATTATCTTGATATGTCATATTTAGCTGGATAAATACAAACCACTAAATTATCCTATCTTTATGGTTTCAGAGGACAGCGTGCGCCGACAAAAATGTATATGAATTTAATACGCGTGAAACGTATGTTTAACATAGTAACTGTACTTGTATTTATATCAGAAAAATATTACAAACTTTGTATAATATCGTACGAGTGTAATAAAAAACGTAATGAAACTGGGTTTCATTATTTTATGTTTCCATGAAATTCATATTCAATTCCTTTTTAATTTCTTTTTAAAGTGAAGGGAATTGACAGATAATTCAACATGTTAATTTTTGTGTCATTAACCAAAATTGAATTTACGATGACGTTATGTGACAAAGGATGCATTTTTAAAAAGTATTATAGTATATACTAAACAGCGACATCAGACCAATATTGTGAGAAATTAAATACGACAATGGAGATAAAAGAAAATTACTATGCTCCATACCACCATGGACTTTTGGTGAAAAGATGAACGAATTTGCTATAAAAATAACACAAATTTATACGAAAACAGTACTTCAACAGTCAACTTTACTGTATTAGTATCACTTTTTCCTTAGTGATTACATGACAGTGCTCCAATAACTTTCCTCATCTCTCTTTCCCTCAACATAATTTAACTTCACGATGTGTACATCACTGTCTCGTTTCTGAGAATAAACAGGAGCGTCGAAAAAAGGAGCAACAAAAAAAAAGAAGAAGAAAAAAAAAAGAACTGGTAAACGAGAGACATCGTCGGCGAAGGCGGCAAGCTAAATCGGATCAAGTTCGACGACTTCGGCGCCCCGAAAGCAGGGTCCGTTATCTCGCGGGTCCCAGCCTGACAGCGCTCGCCCTTCGGGAATAGCGCGGAGATAAGCGCGCAATGTGCCCCCCCCCCCCCTCCCCGCGGCCCCCGCCTCGTGAAAAGCCATGAAACCTCGCCCCCGCAGAAATGCAAAGAGATCTTGATATGCCTTGAGCCTCGGCGAAACTGGCATCAGCATCCCCAGATACGACGTAACCCCCTGCCTGGCCTATGGGGTCTCCGTAACTTATGAGTCAGATTTATCTCTGACTAGTGACTGATTACCGGATCGTTCGTTCTGCACGAATTTCCAAACTTCCAACGATGTTGTCGCGCCGTTGTTGTCTTACTTCTGCCAGCGAGAGCCGCCGAAGATGAATCGATAAGATCGCCTCCGTCTCATTTTCAATAGCCGCCATTATTTCACGCGCGCAATCACGGCAATCGCATCAAATTGATCGCCGCCGCCGATGTTTTATTTCGGCCCGAATTAACGGCAGCTCGAGACGAGACGCTTTTGGACGAAAGACGTCACAACGGTTGTTTTGTGGGAAACGTCGTATTAGTGGGTTTTGCGTTTCGAACAGGGTTGTTTTGTGTTGAAAAAAGTCGTTTATCCTCAAAAATGAATATATTCATGCTTTTTATTATGAAACTATCCAATAAGATTGACCATCGTTTATAGATGTAGAAAATTGTATCAAATTCAATTGTCGTTTACCAATAAACGTTGGAAAATTCAAAAATAATAAACGTGATAATTTATATTCGCGGCCATAATTAGATATTTTAAGAAAATATATGTGAAACAAGAAATAAAATAAATCATTATTAAAGTATATTATCGTATCAATAAAATAATTACTATTTCTATTATCCGCCGCAAAAATAAAGACAGAACAAACACATATTAAAAATATCATTTCATCCTTGTGGAACAATTTATCATCTGACTCCAGCGAGTTACGGTAATTTTTGTTACAACTTCTCTTTGCAAATATTCCATCTATTAACTGCTATTTCCACTATTTATTCATTTTTGCTTAATTGAAGAATTCAATTGACTAATAAATCCACTCTTTCACAACCGATCCAAATCAATTTGAACTCAAAATCTACTCATTCAAAACATGAAAACAAAGACGTTCCTTTGTTCAAAGAGCTCATCCTAAAATAATGCTAATCGACAGGAACAATTGGCCAGAACTCCTTCGAAAGACTTCTCTTTTTTTTCGCCCAACGAAACCGTTTTTTCGCTCCGTACGCGAGTCACTTTAATTGTTATTGAAATGGCGAGCGCGAGAAAGAAAACAAAGGCGTTAAATTGGCCGTTTTGGTTGATGGTCAGGCGGCTGGCAGTTGAAGGGAAGTCGGGTCGAAGGCTTTATAGGGTTTGGATCGGTCGCACGACTAAACTCGGTTAATCAACTGGAACTTTCTGTTGGGTCAGGAGCAAGACAAAGAAAAACCGGCCGCATGCTCAACTTGACAGACGAATGCGCGAGCGCTCGAAACAGGTGGCACTGTCATAACCTTTCGGCACTCCTTCAAATATCCGCCTCGCAATGCCCCCCCCCCTCCCCTCGCCCCTCCGCCACCCCGCTTCTTTTTCATCCTCTTCTTTTCCTTTTCTTTCCGTCCGCTGTAATTGAATTCATTATTGCATCTACCGTTCTCCCGGCGCGTTTCACCTTGGAGCTGATTTCGCATCGCCGACGACGCGTCATTTATATTTCACAGTGTCACTGATTAGCATAATTCGTTCGATATAAATATAATGACGGGAGGCCACGGTGCAATTTGTTCGGCCGAAAGTGACGTCGCTGAATGAAGCGCGTTCGAATTGAAAGCTTCGCCCGCATCGGCCTCGCCGAGCGATTTGCGTAAATGTTCGCTCGTGATTCACGTTTTCGCGTGCTTGCGGTCGGATCTCGCGATGACGTGATGCACGACGACCCCGAACACGTGGCCACGCAAGGTCACGCGTCGGGATCCCGAGTGGCGAGTTCTTATTCGCCACTGCGATTAATCTTGCCGAAAATCGGACGGCCGAGGCACCCCGAAAACCTGGTCGCTCGTTTTTGCGGCTTTAAGGAAAAAGTTTCGTCCGGGCGATCGCGTGTGTTTCGCTGGCAACAATGTTCGCCGAGTTTTTGTTTTGTGCTCTCAGTGAGGTGGATTTGTTTTCTTTGCGGAATCGTCGCGAAAACAAGTGTCTAATGTCCGACTCTGTTTTCTGTAATTTGAAACTACGCGGCCAAATTTCAATTCCAAATTGATACATTTTTTATCATAATTTAGACATTTTCCGCCGGAATGTGAATAATTATAATTATAATGACTATCATAATTATTGAGTTTGACCTGAAAATTATCATTTTCCAGCCAAATTCAATACTTACAAAAATAGTTGACATAAACATTTTATTTTCATACTTTAAACGTTACCATTTAATATAAAACTCATTAAAATATTAATCGAAATGGAAATAAAAATGATATATCAAAAAAAGCTGAAGTAATATGATAAGATGAGTTAAATTGATCGAAAAACAAACCTTTCACGATGAACATTTTCGAGAGTACTCAGCTTTACAACCACGGGAATACGATTCGTCGATCAACATACGTCTTTCCAAATCAGGTCGGTCAACGCGACCGTGGCAGCAGTCTCTCGCGACTTTTCCCATCTGCTTCTGGAAATAGAGATATCAAACGATGAGAACTAATGAGAACGCTCCGATTGTTGCGTACAACGTTCGACAACTAATTAAAGGTAAACATGGCGAAGAAATTGATATCCGTGATCGACAGTTTGCACGACTCTTAATGCACGGCTAATTATTGATCTGGCCAGACGTAATGACAACTTCGGCTATCGTGCAACGTTCACCTTTCCCTGCGATCGCGGAATAAGTACGAGCGGGCACGATTTCTAAAATGATTGACGTGCTCGGCTCAGAGGAAACAGTTCGGAACGTAAAGATTGAAAGCCAACAAACAAACGTTTGATACGGCGATACGCGTAACAACCAAGTGGTTGCCCCGCATTATAACAACCGTTGCATTTCATCGATCAATATACACGAATTGTTTTAAATGTGTTACGATTGGCACGAGCAATCGCAAATCGCGACGAGGGAACGTATGGCTGAATTCACCGACTTTGTACTTCGGTTTAGACTTGTAAGCATTGCTTTTACTTTATTCACAGTCAAAGAAAGGTTGAGTCAATAAAAGGAGAATTGAAGAGAAGTGAATCGCAGGGTTCAAAAATGGTCAGTGTTTGATCAATGTTATGAAATGAACTCGTCGTTTCACAATCATGACTGGAATCACAGAGATTGCACTAATAACAATTTTCAATCTTGTTAGTTAATAGAATGATTGTTGCGTAATATTTAATTAACAATCGTGTGAAAAATGTTTTTTTTTTTTTAATTTTATATTAAAATGAGAACCAATATAAATATCAGTATCGCTGTTATTTCTGAAGTTGTGCTCAATCCGGTATTCCTATTGAAAAAAAAAAAAAAAATCATTTCAGAAAGTCACGTATGCGCTATAACTCCATCTTTCTTTTCTTATATTAGTGAAACAGGATAGTAGATATAAACGCGTGCGAAACTTTTTCAGGAATCAATGTTTCAAAATATCTTGTAAGCAAGTCTTAAAGGAATCGCAATGTGTTTCACGTACGGTAAGAAATATACAAATATGAAAAAGAAAACATGATAATAAATCAAAACCAATATATCTTTGAATAACTTTGAATAACTACTAATCAACTATTACTATATCGATGATAAAGCAACCAAAGAAAAATTGGTTCTGAATGCACTTCTCGAAAAAACGAGATTTTTCGGATCAAAAAAAAATAAAAATAAACTCAAAGTCAATGCGAACCTACCAACTTGATCTTTCAACCTTTACATGGTAACGTAACTTTTTCTATCAACTTGCAATACAACCAGCCAACGACTTAGATCGAAAAATACAACTTGGAAAACTTGTCTGCGAAAGTTGCGCCCTCGGCCTTCGGACGGCGAAATCAATTTCGTGGCGAATCCACGCTCGTCTGGCAACTCGAGCGGCAAGTGGCCCTCGCAAATTTCGATTTCGCAATCGAAACTTTCGCAACTGCGGGGCGACACGTCGAAACAAGGGCCCCGGAGGTGGCCGGGCCGTATTTTCATCGAGTCTCGCCTCGAGCCGACAGACGCTCGGATTTAGTGGGTGGATTCGGCAAGGAGCTGCCAGAGGCCGGGTTAAAGGGAACGTCGACGGCCGAACGTCGAAGGGACCCCCGCCGCGCAGTTTTGTACCAGAAGAGAGCCCCGCCCGTGAAAGGGGGAACCCCCGGGGCGATAATTAGGGGCCCGCGTGTGTTTCTGGCCTCGAGAGAGGGTCCTTGGAAGTTGCGCCGCTGCCCCAAAAACATCACCAGTCATCCTCCCGGGCCGCGGGCCGACGTCGCCGGGGCGCAACCGACTTGTCAAACGTATGCTGGCCGCTGTCATCTGCCGTCCCCCCAGCCCACTAATACTTCTCTTCGGCGAAACGATCGCGCGGCCGTTTCCTCGGAAAAGCATCTGCCGCGCTTCCCAGTGCCACCTCGCCATTGTCTTTGTGATGAATGAAGCCCGGGCCGAGCGCTTGGCGCGCGCCCGTTTCATTGTCATCGATTGTCATTCTTGATCAATGGCCGGCGATTCTCTTATTCATCACCGCGAATAATCGCCGTGGCTATAAAACTCAAACGGAACGGACGGCTCGCGCGAGCCGATGATCGCACTGGACAAAGTAGTCCGTTGAAAAATTACTTGAATTGAGGAGCTCGGTAGTTTGGAACTACTTGTTTTTGGACAACTTTTTGCTTCAAGTAGTTGCAAGCTACTCGTTGCTTCGGAATGTTTCTTTTCGGATAGTTTAAAACCGGTTGTTTGAATCCTCTTATTTTAAGTACTTTAGAATGGTAGCAGTTGTAAATATTTATTTTAAGTAGATGCAAAGTAAAACATATTTTGATGTTTCTACAAAGTCGTTTGGTAGAAGGCAATGGATTTCATACGTTCTACTGTTGTGCGCATGACATCTAGATGTTAACATCCAAGATTTGGTGAAATCAACAAAATATTTCAGTGAAGTAGACAAAAGATTGATACGATTTAACCAAATCTCCGTTCATATATTAATTGCATTGATTCTACTAAATTATTTTGTAACTTGAATAATAACAAAATTATTGTTCCAAGTATTTCTATCTGTGTGTAGTAGTTAATAAACTTGTTAATCGAATCAATATGTAAGTTTTATTTCTTTTCAATGTGATTTATTAATGAACAAAAATTAAATATATATATTTTAGTAACGTATTTGCAATTAAAAATGAAAAAATTATTTTCTCAGTTATTGAAATATTCTAGCTTCTTCTTGTCAAATTATTCAATCAAAAAAACACTCTTACTTGTATGAAGAAAAGTACATCAGATTTTATTTTCGCTTGCAAATAAACGTTGGAAACTTGAAGAACATCCAACTCTAAACTACCAACGATTCTCTCAACGCCAGCGTCGTCTCGATTATTAATTCACGACCGATGATTTGACATATGATAGCCGTTTGGTGAAACAATGAACTGCGGTTTCAACAGAGAACAGGTCGCTCTGTTTTTTGTGTCCCGCAGTCGTTGGTTTTGATATTTCATATCTTCTGTTTTCACGCTCTACCGAGGAAGAACTAGCAAAAAGGTCGAAGAAGAAGAAAGCGAAAAAAAAGGAAGAGGTTGGAGGAATGATCGTGCAGTTACGCGGTCTCCATTAAGACGAGTTCGATGATAGAATGGGTTCTGTGAGTTACTATTCGCGAAACGGTTACTCGATGCAGTAAAACATTTACATGCGAGCGGAAGAAAAGATTTAGATGATTTTCCGAGCACTCGTTACTAGATTAGTGCGTTTTTAATAATACTGTTTAATTTAATCGTGTTTAAAAATAAACATAATTTAGCAATTTTATCACTTTGAGAGAGTGTTTCTAGTTTTTTCGATTACAAATATTTTCTTTTTGTTCAAATGCACAAAAGTTTTGACGTGACAAATGTTGTAGCAATTTTTTTTATAGAATTTGTAATTTAAAACTTATATTTTAACTTATAACACTACAAATAATTTGGCACAGCAGGTTCGGCCCATCTGCGTTGAAGGTAGCGCTTTTTTACACTGATCGTCAAGCATATAATAAATTACAAATTGAAAATTTTAAATAACTATTTGTATTTTTGAGATTACAGTATAAAATAAATGTAACACGTGTAGTACAATATAATTTACTCGGTGTATGAAATCTGATATGATAAAAATCATCTGAACGTCGATTAAAGTGAATATCGCGAAAAAAAAAAAAAAAAAACAAAGATAGTAGGAAAACATCAAGATCCTATTTTTCTGGCTCATTAACTGCGATTATTTTCCGTTGCAAGAAAGCTTGACTTTTAAATGCTATCGCGTAAATAACCAGCTATTTGAGTGGCGTGTTGTGATGAAAATATGTCACTTCACACGACATTAACTAATATGTATGCAGTGAATGAAGGCGATTAAGAAATAGTGTTAGGGTTAGTGAAATACAATGAAAATGTTTCCGATTCGATTGGGGTTGCATTTAAATAGAGGGGTGAACTTTCCCCGAGTCGACGAGTACTCACGATTGTTCTCGTTTTTGTTCATATCGTCGTTACTGGTGCGCCGTATGATAATCAAGTCTTCGTTAGATTTATCTTTTTACGTTCTTGTACTCGTTTGTCCAAACACGTTTTTATCTGATATATATGTATAAGTTTAATTGTGACAATGAAATCCAAATTGTAATAAATTGTATCATTCATTCTTTTTTTGTTCTCATTACAGTTTTCCTTGAGTTACTTTAGAAAAAACGTATTTCATCATTATTACTTAAAACTAATTCTTCATAGATTATTTGCAAAAAATATTCACTATCATTAAAGAAATTTGATTTACGAAGAGCAAAACCATAAATTTTCAACTGAAAAAGTGAAGAAATGTAAATATGAACATCGAGTAACTCCGCAGTATATTTATGACATTTTTTCAATTGAAAAATTACAATTGATTGAAAATGACTGAAGTGTAATTATTTCGTACAGTTTATAAATTACGCTTTTGAATTTCGTCAAATTTCATTGATGACTTTAAAAAAAATGAGTTACGCAGGTCTGTGAAAATGTAATCAACTGCAAAACTGCCGATCGTTTGAAAATGAACTTTACCGACGACTCCCTTTTTCGTCGGCCTTGCAATAAATTGCGTATTCAGTTTCAACGTATTTGCAATGCTCCGATCTCTTTGCGCCAACCATTTGTTCCGAAATTGATTTGCCGTTAAATAATGGGTCTAATCAAAGAAAATAAAGAGGGGAAAAAAGTTGTTCGCGTACAATCGATTGACACTCGTCGATTGTGAAAAACACTATTGATTAAATAATTTGTTTCGTTCAATCATTCGACGCAAAAAAGGCGAGAGTAACTTATTCGGTGTTGCAACGAATCGCGTATTTACTTCTACACTGTCTACGATACCGTGTAACGTGGACTTTAATGGGTTAACACTTTAATGGTTTTTGTCTCTCTCCAACCAAAGCACTTACCCTTTTTCCATTCTTTCCTTCGAACCAATTTGCATTATTGAGTGATCAATGAGTTAATTCTTAATAGATTAATATTTTCGGATCGCTGGAAGCCTTGTTTTCGTCGAAAGATAACAATTATCCATCATTAATAATTCGAGGACTCCGTCATCATAATGACGAGTTGCGCGCAACGTTAACGGCCCGTTAATCGAGTCCATATTTCAATGAGCTTTATTTTACGATTTGCATTAAAGCGCGAAATACCGGCGCTCTCGCAACAATGCGCGGCCGACGTTACCCTCATTACCGGCGCGCGCGGCAAAGACGGAATACAATATTGCCCGGACGAATCGTGAATCAATAAGCGAACTCTTGACGTGCCGATAAAAACCGGCAATTAAATCGACATTTTTCCGTAGTTTATGTTTGCGCGCTTCAATGCAATTACGCGAGCGAATTGGCGAAACTGTAGCGCAACGGCAATACAGTCTGGCACAAATATTAGAATTTCGTTGTGACAACATCATCGAGATGTTAAGTGTCTCACGCGTATGTAATATTAGCGTCACGTTACATTTATTTTTTCACACTTTTCACACATTTTTTTGTCACACAAAATCACAGCGATAAATACAAGGAATTTGAAGTTACAAAAGTATTATAAAGTGAAATTAAATTTGTTCGTTTTTATGTATAATTTAACATTAATTTTGAGACATTTTGATGTTAACGATGAGAAAAGTGGTTTAATTTGTTTTGATTGGAAACTTTTTTGGTATTTTATACGGCGGAAGCATCTCAAAAAGAGACACGTTCTATTTTTTTTTTTATAACAAAATACGCGATCACTAAAAAAGGTAGTCTCTTGCAAACTACGTGAATTAAGAAATTTAGTAGTTTAAAGTACTTTAAAACTACTAAACTTCTTAATTTATAGTAATTTATAAAAGACTTCTTTTCGTAGTGATATTGTGGCGTATTTGTGACATTAATGTATGACACTATCATCGTGTCATCCCGACGACACCTGACTTGTAAAGTTACATTATTGTTTTATTGAAAGGAAAAAAGGAAATCCCACGCAGAGTCGCCAGTAAAAAAAAGGGAGCAAAAGTCATTTTTGTACATTTCCTGTGTAGTTAACGATCTTTTGTCTCATTTTACTAGAAACTCTAATGCTTTGTGACATGCACGGAAGGAAATATTTTATCAATAAACTTAGTTGATTTGACAAAACGTTTTTGTTAACATTCGAGTAAAAATAGAATTATCAATTTTGTATCAATATTTTATTTAAGGTATACACCACTTTTATGCAACTGAAATAATCTTTGCACTTGAAAATGAAATACTGTAGTTGATTTTTAAAGTTTAAATAACTGTAGATTTGAAAGAGTCATCGAAAAGTTCTATAAAACCGTTTTGAATTAAGATAAACTTTCTTTTTTTTTTTTAGCAATTTTCCTTCGGCGAAAATTTCTCTTCGTTTTAAATTGAGATGAACGTTATTTTTTTAATAAAAATTTCCCTTCGACAATAACAGTAATTTGCCGTTGAAAAATCTTTTTTCCCCTCAAGAAATCATTTCTATAAACATGATTTTGTTGACTGAAAAAAAAAAAAAAAAAAATCTTTTATCATATTCCATAGCAGAGCCAACTACGTAAATTGTTCATTATTGATTTAACTACAATTTGTTCTAAACAAAAATTGTAGTTTGTCAATTTTTAAAAACCATTACATACAGTTGGTAAAGCTGAATGTTTGTCTATCACAGTAGATTGAGCAAAAATGTTCGTTTTAACTAACAAAGCACAAAATTAGAATGAAAACTAGCCCAGGAAAATGGTCTTCGTTGCTCCGGGCATATATTTCTGTGCTTATGTCACTCATGTGGGTACCCATGTGACGTCGTCGTGACATCACCGCGATGTTACGGCGATGTCACCGGGACGTTTGTGGTTGACTGGGGCGAACTGCCGAGGCTTGATCGTTGATGTTACGCCCATAGGAAGCACACTTCAAGTTCCCACGTGGCCGAATCTTACGCGAAACGATCGCGTGCACACCTACGTGCAGCCGTCACTCCGAAGGGAATGAGATTAGCCGGGGGTTGCACCACAATGGATACGCGAGACAGCAGACACGGAGAAAAAAAAAATAAACGAGCAAGCGACGGAAGATACAGTCCCACTGAAATGAGAATTCGTCGGGGATGGTGGAGGAAAATAAAAAGGAATGAGAAAAAGGCGAAAAGACCGGAGAAACGGGAGCGAAAGGAAGGAAAGTTTTAATGGAGGAAAGGGGTGCGGGCTTCGTACGGGGCTGACGCGATTGGAACGTATTTGCGAAACGCAGACTGATAAAAGGTTCGGTTGAATCGACCAAACGTTGACGTTTGATTCTAGAAATATTTCTCCAAGAAATCAAGCGACGTCATATTTGTGCTTTCAAGACTAATCATCTAATGTATATGTAGGGAACCGAATTTTATCAATAACAGACGTGAAAATTAATCAAAGTATTTTTTATTAATTATAAGTAGCGAGGAACCTACAATTAATAAACAAAATACAATATTTAACATTTTTTACTACATATACAATATTTTTCTAAAAAAGAAAAAAAATCTTCAACCAACTTTGACCAATTAATGTGCCTAAAACTGTTCAACAACCTATTTAATGTGAAAATATGTACTTAAAATTTTTTTAATGTACTCTTATGTGTACTTTAAATTAATTCTTGAAAGATACATATGTCCATGTAGAAAACTTAAAATGCATTAAACAAACAAGTTGCTTCTAATTCCAACTTAAAACGAATGACAACGTCCGGTAGGAAGACGTTTGGCTTGCGTTTGGGGGAGGGCACACGACTGACGAGCAGCCGGGATGATTGCAGGGCCGACCGCGTGACGCTAACTACTGGGGTTTGGCTTGATGGACAGGTCGACAGGCCTACTCACGCGCGTGCACTTTGCTCCCGACACGAAGAAAGCAGCCATCGTTTCACCAAAAACTGAACGCCCGCAATCCGCAATGCCGTGCGCATACATACTGCCTTGATCGAGCATGTTGCAATGCGTCGCAATAGAAGAGAAATTATCCAGCGCACGTTTCTTCGAAACAATCGCACACATCGAAACTCATCGAGTTGATCACCCAATGTAATAATTTGGCTTTATTTTAATTAACTTTTTTTCATTTATCTTTTTTTTTTGTGACGATCATACATTAGCAATTATTATTTGTTTTCATCTATCCTTGTTTGCAGCGCCATCTATATCGCCGATATGGATAACGCCGATTCATATCGATTGCAGCACTAAAAAAATAGCCTTCTGTGGTGAAAATTGTAAACGTTTAGCGGACAGGGCAATTTACAAAAATAAACAAAATTATTATTTATTTATAAAAACATTAAAATCATTTTTTAATGCAATAATATCTGTGAAACAAGTCATCATTTGTTTTTAAAAATAAATTTTGATATTTTAAAAATTAAAATAATTTCTGTGTGTCCGCCTAATAGTTCGTTCATTTATAGCGCGGAAGTAGAATTTAAATATATAAAATCGGCGTATGAAAAAAAAAAAACAAACAAACCAAAAAAAACAATACAGTTTTACCTGAACATTCCGAGTGTGTGTTGTAAATTACATACTCTCATAATTGATTTCTAATATTTTCAATATCTTTAAAATATTTAAAATATTTGTATAATTAGAAAAATATTATTTTAAAAAAGATATCATATTACGATTTATTGTATTACTGTAATAAAACAAACCTTATTTCGTGATTTAAATTGCCAAGCATAAACGCCATCTAGATGTTCGATTTGTTTTCAATACAAAACAAGAAATAGTATTTGAATGGCGATTCATAAGAGTGTTTACATTATTATTAAAGGCATTGACAAATATTTATTTAAAGTCTGTTGATAGTGTAGCCAATTTTTAATATTATATGTTCTATTATAATATAAATGCAAAATAAATAAATATCGACGATGAGTAATAAAAGAGTAAGACTTTCAGTTAAACAAAAAGAAAAATGCAAGTTGAATAACAGTGGACAAACGGTTCCAATGTTTTTTGATATTTGGTACAGTATATTTAAATATCTCGGTGCAAAAGATTTGGCCACTGCCGCAAAAGTTAACAGGTAAATGTTTATTGACAAATTTTAAAAATTATGTTACTTTTATTATTTATTACTTCTGTTATATTTGTTTAGTTTGTTTGGTTAACATACTTAATTGTATTAGGGGCTTAAAATTGGCCATGTTTCATTCTGATATTTTAAAAATACTTGTTTACTATAAATTATTTTTAAATTATAATTATAAATTTTTGTCATACATTTTTAACAATTATACATAGTTTGTAATTGTAAACTATGAAAGCATATTTGTTTATTTATATTGAAATCTACACGTTGATACCCCAGTCAAAAACTGTGATATCGCAAAAATTATTTGCTTGGCTTATTCTTACCAACATTTTATAATCGAGTACTATACAAAATTTTGTTCTAAAGTAATACTATTTATTAATGTTATTTATTTATTTATTTTTTTTTTTTTTTTTTTTTTAATATACCAATAGAATTTACTAACTTTGTCTAGAATATGACTATTCAAATGTATTCTCAATAAATAAAAATAACCTACTTAATAGTAAATATAAACGATTCATTTTTGCAGCTTTTTCAGAGAATTAGCAAAAAACGAACTATCATTACGAGGACTACATTTTCTTTTATCTACAACATCTAGTATGAAAAATCCAAAGAAGTTTATACTTAATGCAAGAACTAAACCTTCGTTTATTGTCAACTTTATGGAATATAAGATTTTATGTCTGCGGAATTCAGGTATGAATTAGAAAAAATTAAGTTTAAGTAATTTAATTATGATATTAACATTGAATATTGATGAGTTGTTTTTTAATTACTGGAAACTTAATGTTTTCTATTAATTTTTCAATTTAAAAAATTAAAATTCAATATTAACAAATAGATTCAAAAAATAATAGACAAACAAATAATTTAAATTTTTTGCCAAAAAATTGTATTTCAAATCTTACATTAGCTTAGTTATCGTGTATGAATGCATTTAAGATTTGTTTCATTTTTTTTTTTAATAACTTGATTTTTGATCAAATCTCTACTTTATCTTGCATGAGCACAAAATGCTATAAATTAAATACTAAAAATAGATAATAACATAACAAATAGTACCTCATTTTATGGAAATTACATTATTTATCGACATAAAATTTTTCAACGTATGATCTACCGTTATTTTATTTAATATTCCATTATAATGTAATATATATTACAAAATAACAAACAAAACTTCTGAAAAAATCTTTTTAATTTGACATGCATTTTTTGGCAATCCATCCTATCTAGTATTTTTATGTATAATTAAATGTTTTTAAATAGAGTTTAGTTAAATGTATATTAATTACGTTAGAGCAAATAATTAGAATCAATTAACAATTATTTTCATTATTTTATGATTTAGGTAATTTATTAGACGCTGTTCCAGAAAATTGTTCTATTATTTATGCAGCAACACCATGCGTTGATTTGAATACAACGAAGAATATGTCACGTCAAGCAGATAAAATAGGGTCTATTTTTTTCCCTTTCGAATTGAACGTAACTATATCATTTCCTCGTTATATGGAACAACCAGAATATATCTTTCACCAGATTTCATCTTGCTCTTGTAATTCACCATCTTGTTGCATAATTGTATTAAGCACATGTAAATGGACGTCCAAATATATTACAAAACAATTACAAGTGTACATTAAGTAAGTTCAACCAAACTGTATTGAATTGAAATTGATTGATTTAAACCTATTAAGAGATGAATTTTACTAAACTTGAATTTAAATTAAAAATTTGATTATTGCAGATAATACGAATGATATAATGCCACTAATGTGAATTGAACAATTTCAAAATTAATTAATTTTTTTGAATCATTTTGCAGCACACATTACGGAAAGACATCAAGAACTTTCTCTATAATTTCCTTGGTCACTGATGATTTGTATACGTTTAAAAGAATAATTTCTAATCAAAACCAGTTTGCAAAACAGTATTATAGAGATATCATTTTTTCATTTCACAAACAAGATATGTTGTCATGGACACTAAAATTGAATGAGCAATGTTTCCAAAAGGATGCAATTTTTAGAAAATTTGTTAAACTGAAAGCTGAAATTAAGTTGAAAAGGCACAGTTATGCTATAATGTTTAGTTCTGAGGATCGAATGTTAAACAAGAATTTAGAAGTCGAACTTTTTGAAAAAGTGTTTCCAACAATTCCCTTAATGACTGTGTATGGCTTACATGTGAA
>JABFOV010002621.1:0-19217 GCA_022817685.1 Aradophagus sp. ZL-2020 | reverse complement strand
ATATCCGATAGCCGAGAAACACAAATAAAATGATTGCGGAAACTTTAATAATGATGAGAAGTCAAGAAAAAGAAAAAGGAAACCCGGAAATAATAATCATTTCCTTCATAATAATTATATTTCAGAATTGTAAGTCAAATGTAAATAAAAAGTACGAAAGAGATTTTACGTGTGAAAAAGGAAATTGAAAAATCGATTACAACAGTAGTTAGTAATTGTTTTAATTTTTATTGACAAATACTGAATATATTTTTCCTGTTCTTCTTCCATTTTATTCATGCTTTCGTTGAATTTACTGATGAGAGAACAATAAAATACAGGAAGAGTGATTGAAATTAATTGTAAAATAACAAGTTCAATCATTTTAAGTCAAACTTGTCTTAAAAATATTTCAAATGAAAAATTGTTTGCAATTTTGATCGCTTTACATTGCGTTGTAGAAAGTAGGTTCGCGGCGTAAAGTTGTGTGGAAAGCGCGTAACAATCTTGTGGATTGGAGGAGACGCGGCGTGTTCAACTCTCGGACGACGAACCGAAATAGAATTTCGAAATAGACCCAATATTTTCGTCGTTTCGCGTTTGCGCCACCTCGCTCGCCGCCATCGTCACCACCACCGACGCCACAACCGTCGCACTCGCCATCGTCGTCGTCGTCGCCGCCGACCAAATCGTCGTGGTCGTCGGCATCTTAGTTGTCATTAGCAAAATCACCGAACGACGAAGAAGACGGAATGAGAAAAGATTGACCCATTGGACTGTAATGACTTTTTTCGCACTGAGAACATTATATGGAGTGAAATTTGTTGCCTTTTTTTTTTCTCATTTTAAACTTTTTAAAACAATCACTTACATCTCACAAATCATTTTTAGGGAATTGAAAACATTTTCATTTACTAAACAATCTCAGTAAATTTTCTCGTTTCTTATTTTATTTATAGTTCAATTTGAAATTGATGTTACACGTAATGTACGAAAAAGGTAAAAAAAAAAAAGGAAAAAAATTGAAGTTAGGAAGCGGAATACGATATTTTTAATACTTTGAACGAGCGATCTAATTATTTATAATTAAATGAATAATCGAACGGTCGCGTTTGTAGGCAGAAATAGGAAAGTCATTGCTTTATTTTATTTAACAATCTGTGTATTGAATGTGAACTGAATTAAAAGTTCAATAATAAAAAGAAAAAAAATCACCGTGAACAAAATCAAATGCAACTAACCGTACCTTGTTTTTCTTCATTTTTAAACAAGTCGTTCGGCATTCTAAAAAAGGCAACATTCTTGTGACAAGACTTTTTTCCGCCCGAAATGAATTTCTTAAAAGGTTTTTCCGTGCATTCCTGTTCCTCGTCTCTCCGTTATTTACGTTTTTCCTCGTACTTTTTTTTTCAGCCAATTATTTGGCCAAGAAAAAATTGGGCGCTCAAAACTCAGAACATTGTTTTCCTATTTTTTTCTCAATTTTTTTTTCTCCGCGAATATTGCAGATACGTCGGCGTGAGGCGAACCTCGTCGTTGATGCCTTAAGAGAAAGTGTGAAATTTGTGATAAGAATGGGGGATGACATCGTAGTGGAAAATTGCATTACGTGTATGTAGCTGGAATATAGGGCTCGTAGGTGGAAGAGAATAACCGGCGGGAGGGCGGGCAAATCTAACGAGTTGCTTTCTACAATTTTCCCACAACTAACATGGTTACGCGCGATAGATACGGCTTGTACGGAGCGATACGTACGTACGCGGAGTCACAGAAGACACCATATAAACAGTGCGATCAGTTCCGCGAGTTCCATGCGACAAAGGCAAAGCCCGGTCGTTGCCGGATCCGGTTGATTCTGCCCTTATACGATTGCGCGCCATGAGCAACGATGACCGCGCTTATGGATGTAAAGAAAGTAAAGTCGACAAGATATCTGACAACGCCGGCTCTTCGCCGCCGTTGTCACATTCGACTTTTGTTCCATCGATCGTTTTAACGACTCTTCCGAACTTGCCAAGTTCCTCGTGGAAATTCAACAATTGCCAGCCATCGGTGACTCAACTTTGTCGACAAATTTTTCGTCACTTCACAGTTCCTCGCGACTCGCACGAGTTAAAAGAATAATGGATAACACGGTGTCTTACTCAGCGACGATCGTCGACATTCATCAACGACAAACGAATCTGTCGTGCATTCGCTCGCGCGACATTCAAAAATAACTCGATACAAATGGCTAACTTTGACGAATCGAAGCGTCCTTCAATTTTTTCGCGTTCACATAAACGACAATTAGATTACCGTTTCAAAAAACAAAAAATCAACTATTTGATACAGTTCTCACATTCTTTATCGCCTTTTAAAATAACACCGCTGCCTTTGGCATTGTTGCCAATCCTCTATGGAAAAATCTAGATAACGAGCGCAAATAAAAATGCATGATGCGTGTGTATATGTTGCGCTTTTAATAACGTTCGAAAGTGCACAAATGTCGCTGCATTTTTTTGCCACTTTTCAATGGAAAAAATTGACAAAGAAACAATGGCGTTTGATACTCCGCGGAATATGCATTTAAATAACGATCGATTTTGCCTTGGAAATCTTTTACATTTTCAACGACAGTTTTCCTCGTTTTTCATGGAGAGAATTATCTTATTACTAAAATATCGATTAAAATATCATTTATGTTATTGCATTGCCTCACTCGCAAAATTTACAATAAATAACAAACTTATTATCTTATTCGTACGAAAGTAAGAGTAATATTTTCGAATATACAATTTTTAAAGTGTTATCAAAAAGGTACACTAAATAAATTAATATAATAAAATTACAAAGTATAGAGTAAGTTTTACAGTGACCCTGTATCTAAATTTTACAATAATATCGTAGGAGAACAAGCTGTTTGAAACATTAAATAAAATCCGAGTATTCTGCTGATAAAAAATAAAAAAAAAATTTTCAATCTTGGAAATATATTTGAGTTAAGTAAAAGTCTGTACTTAAAGATGCGAAGCTACTTTTGAAGCTATTGACTCGAGGAGCGCTTTCGTCGTGTAAGCCGTCTGCCGTCTTCTTTCAACTTAATTTTACCAAGTCGCAATCCACAAAATGGACGAGCGTGTTGGATCGAACGCGCGTTTGTGAGGAGTTATGTCGAAAGTGTAAAGAAGCAAAAGAAGAAACAAAAAACATTTAGGCGGAAGATACTGTCTCAAAGATTAGATCACTTATATTCATCGAACCGCTTACCCGAAAAGCAATTTAGTGTCAAAACAAGATATTTTTCACTCTCTCTCATACGTAAAAATGTGTATGGGTGTTTAATTTCTTCCACGACAAAATTGAATTCCAAGATTCAATTGAGTTGTAAATAATTTCCGTTTGTAAGAGAGGAAAACTGAAATGTACACTACCATAGTAAATTTTAATTCTCCTTGAAACTGGCTATTTTTACGAATTCACGGCTTGGAGATAGCATTTTTCTCTGTGTACGCGCGATAATAAATGAATTGAAACTTTCGCCGTTCCATATATTTGTCGCTCGTCGAGAGACGAATAGTTTCGTAATGTTGATTTAACTTTATGAAAATATAATTTTCGGAAAGCACGCATGGAATACGTGGCCTTGCGGGCTTTGCTGATATAAGTGCGAAGGGCATGCAGATATACATGACGTGTATCACGTACACGGACATGAATACAATGCTGAATTTCCCCATCTGTTACCGCGGCGCTGTACGCGCTGTAACGGTAGCGTCGTGGAGTTTTATCTCTGGATGATGTAAGGCCGAAACTTTTTATCGCGATAACTCTCTCTGATCTCTTTTTCTTGGATTTCTGGTGACATCGATGGCAAAGCCCTGCATACTGTGTTATTTTCCGACATAAATCTTTACAAGGCAAAGTTATCGCATGATTTATTGTCGGCCTATAATCATGCTTTTATTGCCGTGTATTCGAATTGCATTAACTTTCAATACAGAGGCTCTCCACTGAGTATGGAATCGAGCAGTTAAGAATGTGACGCGCGATTCATGATCGATCCAATGATCGCTATACTTTTTAAAACAATCGAAGGAAATGAGAGAATAAAGCTACTGGTATAATTTTTATTATCTCGGTAATTGTTTCAACGTTAGGGGGAGGGGGTAGGGATAGAGTTAAATTCGGTATCCATGTCATTTAATCAAGGTCTACTTGGCATCTTGTTATATGCATTATTTCATATTTATCTTGAGAACTAAATCCTTTTTTTTTAATATTAAAATTAGTGGAGTGATTCTCTTGCTGTACCATTCATCCACATACTAAACTTTTTGTTTTAAGTAACAGTGACATACATAATAATAAACAACATAAAATAATGTTAATAATATTGATAATAACAATAACAACTGACATTGTCACATGACTTAAATAGTATAATTAATCTTCCAGATATAAATCCGTCCATAACCTAGTCCGATCCCAACATGGATACTATCCAGCCTCAAATAAAATATGGCGGTCCGGTTAACTTCACATCAGGCTCTAGGCAGGTTTCCACGCTTCAGCTACATCAGGTAAGTGCAACAACTTTTGTTACGATGATATTTTTCTGTGACATGTTTCAACGATGACATATATTATTTATTATTGCTGATTCATTCTTGTTCTTCATTCTGAATGAATATGGGTTCCACATTTTGGACAATTATATTTTTTAATTAAATGATTCGAGAGCAATTTCACCGGTACTAATAGAGAAATCCTTATAAAGGGCACAACAGATAAACATTCTTAAAACACTATTTTAGATTCATAATTTTAAATTTCGTGTTCAAATGTAGAGTAAAATTTTATACATTTTTCACCAGTATGTAAAATTTTGAATCAGAATTCAAAGTTCTGCATCAAAATAAGTATTTTAAGAACGAACCACTGCTATGCTCTACGTTCCAGTTTGGTCCGATCGGAGCCAGACTAGGGCCATAATTATTTTCGAGTACGTCGTGCTCGGTTTGAGTTTTACTTGAGCAAACGCGTTGAAATTGCAATAGTTAAGGTTAAAACTAAGTTCACTTGGATAGTAACCATCGGAATCGTTACTAGTGAGAGGGTGCCATAGCGCACGAAAGAGTGGTAAGTTTGAAAATTGGAAAATGTCACGCGATGCCGCGAGCGTATTGGAACTGATGGAAAGTACTGTTTGAGTACGCCGATAAGATCGATTCACCGTTCGCGAGTGTACGCATCACGTACGTAAAATTTTTTCGGCAATATCGAACTCGCAAATCCCACCGCTGCTTCGCAAACGAAAGAGGGGAAAAACAAACTTAATTTATTGCCTATTTCCAGCAAGAGAAATAACATTGCACTTCTAGCAGAAGTAAACGTTACGTACGAATCACGACGCCAAAAATTTGCTGCCGATCTGCAAGAATATTTCGTTCGCAATAGAATCTGATTTAATACACGCCGATCGTGAGCTGAGTGATCGAAAATGGAAAAAGCGACGTTACTCGGGTGTCCGTCGTGCGCGCCTTCCGAAAAATGTCCCACTAATCTTGACGGTGCGAGCATTGTCGCTCGCGACGTGTGACTGACGTGCCATGTCGTTTTGTCCGGACTTGTCATATTTTACATGAATTTCCCCTGCTTATATCACCTGACCAGTGTGCAATGGAATGAGTGGCACGAAAAAAAAAGAACTGATAAAATTGTTGTGTTACATTTGAAACTTACGTATTTTCATGGCAGGCAAGTTTAAGTTAGAAAAAGTCAAACGATAATTGAAACTTTAAAGATTATCATTTTTCTAAGTAATTCAAAATAGTATATTTGTTTACTAGAAAAATATACAAGTTTTAAATAAAATAGCAGTTTTTCCCCGTTCGAAAATGTTACGATTTTTTAGCTACAGAGACAGTCCGAGAGTGACAGTTGCATTTTCGTTCGAACCTTGTCGACCCTTTTGTTATCAAATCCGTGACTTCCCAAGCGCAAAGCGCGAAAATTCTAGCGAAATCTGTGCGATCGAACCGATCCTCTCAAATACCGGAGCTATAATTTCGAAAACGTCAAAAAAGCGCTCGATTGTTATGCTACAAGTAACGTAATCAACCGTCGCTCCTTTCTCTGAAATAAATTCAATTTTGATAGACCCGGCGCACAATGCGATAACGGAGTTTCCTTCGAACGAAAATGAATAAAAGTTTATCAAATCGACGTATCGTATTTTTCCTGACTTAACACAAAATGCGATAATTTGTCAAGTTGACGGTTGTTGATGAAAACGGAAAAAACAAAATAAATAAATAAAAGAAAAAAGAAAAAGAATGAAATGAAAAAGTGGGGAAAAAATCAAAAAGAAAGAATGTCGCAACGTTGTATCGGACGGATGGTTTTTGATCCCACGTTACATTTACCGGTCTGCGGTCGGTCGGTCGGTCGGTCGGTCGCGAGCGCGCGGCCAGAGGAGATTGGTAAAAAATGGCTTTTTATCCGTAAACGGCAACAAGGGAAACGAGTGGCGGGAAAATGAGCTCGGACCAACGGTAGAACCGCTTTTCGCGTTGAGGAAAACCGAGAAGCGCTCGTTGAAAAAGAAGATGCAACGAAGAAGGAGAGCACCCGGTCGAGTGGCGGATCGATCGATCGATCGGTCGATCGATCGGCGTAAGAGACGCTTAGATCGGTGCCCAGCAGTCTACCTGGTTGCTCGTACGAGCGTACGAGCTAACATAAGTACATATAGGAAGGTGAGTGCGCGCCGAGCACACGTGCTTCCCTTCCAACTGCACGCGTACCGCTTCTCCCACTACGTACGTGAACCTAAGTCTAGTGCCACTGTATCAACGCAGCCGAGCAAAGTGCATACGAAAAATAGGCCTGCATTTTTCACTCAAGCAATTTTGTAAATGCGCCCGCTTATACGACTATACGTGCGTGCGATGCTAAAACTCGTTTATTCGTTCTTTATTCACTACACATTGCACTCATTATTATTGTTATTATTACTATTTATATTATTGCTATTATTAGTGGTATTATTATTATTATTATTATTATTATTATTATTATTATTATTATTATCATTAATTACCTAATTATTCATAATTAATCATCTATACACTATTATTAAATAAGAATTATTTAATTTAATCCAACATAAATTTCACTCAATATATTACATTTCTGTTGTTATTATTAATTATATCCTGGGTACAAAACGTAATTGATTGCAGAAGCAGTTGTGCATCGAGAAGTTGATATTGTTTAAAAGGGATAACGCATGAATCCACAGGGACAATGATGTTAGAAATCTTTAACCTCGCGAGAAAAACGAAGATAAAAGATGTCACGTCACGTCCTCGTTTCTCTCTTTGTTTCTCTGGCCAAGTTAGATTTGTTGTGTCATTATCCAAGTGGATATAATGTTGAATATTTGTTAGTTCAGCAAAAGAATTTTTTCTTGAATCAACGTATAGTTCGAGCGTTGATGTTATTTGTTAATCTAAAAACGCTATTCGTCAAAACGGCGAAATTCGTTTTCTTTTAATTTGCGTTTTTATTTTAACATAATCTTCGAACGGTGTGAGAGATGTGAAATGAGATTGAAATAAAAATGCGGTAAAATAGCGGACTTGAGAAATATTTAGTCAAGTTGATTTCAACCCCGAGTTGTGAACTCGCGGTGAATATCAATGGCAATCAGTTTACCCGCGTTATTAAAAATCGATAGTCGGAAACATTTACATTACGCGCTCAATCGTTGAACCTTACATGCCAACGCTCGCCACGTAACGGCGGGTATTTTTTCAAGCGCTTCATTTTTTCCTCTCTCTCTCTCTCTTTCTCTCTCGCGTCGCGCCTCTTTTATTTTTCGTCGCATTTGCGCATGCAGATTACGCGAATAAGCCCCTCATTGCTATTCCTCCGATCTTTTCGAATCGTAAATTTCGGCTGAGTGAGTGTCGAACTCGCGCGCTCGAGAATCAAAGCAGTAGAGTGAGGCGCGAGACTTTAGTGTTTTTCTATTTTTGTGTCACGATGCGAGGGAGAGGCGGTTTAAAAAAGGGTCGTAGGTGATAATAAACGAGTCGCCGTAAAAATAATCGCCCGCGCTATATGCGTGATGCTTATGTTTCACATATATGGGTCAGATGTATCCGTATAGTTCTTACATTTATTGTCCGTAATTACTTATTTTTAACGTTTGCCGTTTTTCCGAACAATTACAACATGTAAACAAATTTGCGATGTCTATGAACGAAATAACGGCTAGCTGATTTTTTCGCTTTATTATGGCATTGACATGAATATTCAAGATATATAAAAAAAAGAAAGCATTTTTTACATAGAATTATTTTTCTTCTTTTGAATTATACATATGATACACTTGAATTTGTTTCGCTAAAACAGTTTCATACGTAATCGAAAATATTAAATTAATGTAATATAAAAACGGCGAAATTAAAATTTTAGATTTTCATGAGTTATGAATATTCAGTCATGTAAATATTTCAATGTGGAATGAAGTTTCATTCAATTTAACCGAATTGTAATTAATTGGATTAAAAACGATAACTCTTTATTTATGTGCGATAAATTATTAAGGAAAAATCAGATTTATGAAATTATCATGCCTATTGTAAAAGTGACTAACTCAAAAATCTGTAATTGTTCAATAAAATCAAACGTTCCGGGATAAACGTTATTTTAACTGATTTTGTCGATCTTAAATTGTAGAATCATTTAAAAAGGAGTAATTCTATTTTTTCGTTGTTATTTCAACGGAAACATATTTACTTAAAATATTTGTTAATTTTATTGCATTTATTTTTAACAATAAACATTCGTTATATTTTGTTTCTTTGTTGACAATATCTCCATAGTAGTTAACTTTTTACTAATTGCCTACAATTAAAAAAACATAATGATATGACGTGGAAAACATTTTTATTAAACTTGGGTGGCGCATTTCTATCAGAACGGTTCGTTGATCCGCGACGCAAAAGCGGTCCTTCAGCCATTCTCACAGTTGCTGCTGTGACTAAACCAGACGAGAAGGAGGGGACCGCGACGTCAATTATAAAGCCTTAATCGAAAACCCGTCCTTACTTCTGTTAGCTTATATGCGATCGTACGCAATGAGAGATGAAGAAAAGAAGAGCAATAGGACGCGACGTGAGAGAAACAGTTAACAGCGCACGTGAATAGCGTTTTGTTAATTTCGCCAAATATTTTGTTAAAGTTGTGTACATTTTCTTTTTTAATTGTAACAAATGTTTCGTGGAATCGGAAGCAAGTTCTTTTTGTTTATGTTTTCTGCGTACAACAATATGAAATATTATTGAGAAAAAAGAAAATGCTTCACATTAATACTCCAGCGTTATAGGTATTGCATTTCTTTCCCCGCGTGTCTCACGTTCGTTTTTTACATTTCGAATTTCATTTCAAATTGGGATTGTTCACAGTAAAAAAAAAAAAACACACAAATAAAAAATTTACGTGCGCAAAGTTATAGAAGAATACATAACCATTTATTCTAAAACTAATAAAATTAATAAAGGGAGTATTTAATTACAATTCGCAATGTTTATTACAATACTTCTTGCACTCATGAATTAATAAAAGTCGGATATTTTGAAACGAAGTCGCAAAAAAATTAGCGGACCGTTTTATAACGCTCGATGGTTTGTTATCCGCTATTTTGTATTTCCTCTAGTGCTTCTGTGGAGAAAACTAAAATTACCTGATCATTGTAAAACACCGATACTTCTCGATCTAAAATAAGCCTTCGCTCTCTACGTAAACATTATAACGCGCGATATTCCCACATGACGGTCCTACTCGAACGACGTCGCGCCCAAATGTCTTTATAGCAAACGAATCATCCAATCGCCATTTGTCTCAATACGTCGCGCCTTGGCGAAAATTCGGAAATACTTATTCGACAAGTTTGCTGCGCCAAAAAATCTCGATGGTTAAAAGCAGTCGGCATTCACCATTCTTGGCGTAATTTTCCCTTTAAATGAAAAAAAAGTATAAAAAAGTCGCCACAAAAAAAGTACTCGCCGACAAGTTCAGACCTACGGCCGGGAGTAATTTGAAATTAAAATCATTTAAAGTGAACCGGTGTTTGCTGCTTGCCTCGCGCGTAGAAAAGCCCGCGCATTTATCTAATTCAACGTTTTTCGCAAAGTGAAATCAAACGAAATGAATAATGAAATTGAAGAATGGCGCGCGCCATTGAAAGTGCGTAGCAATTACTCGATTCCGAACGAACCACCGCCTACTTGTGCGCCACTTTTTCGTCCTGTCCCGTCTTTCCTTTTTTTCTGTCCGCTCTTCTTCTGTGCCCGCTACCTCCTCTCTGCGTCGCGTCGTGCGACTATTTTCGCGCACAATACGCACGATACGCGATGCCAACGCTCGGCGGACTCAGTCGATGGGTTTCTCGTTGACTCGGCGCGTGCTAACCATTTACGCTAAGTAGGTTGTCCTCTCGCGAACTCGCGCAAATGCGTCAACGAAACAACAGCGTTCCCTTATACCGCCTTCTTCATCGATATCTGCCGCGGTTATAATTCAATTCTTCCTCCGCCGTTCCTCGTTTTTGTTCATTCCTCGCCTCTCTATTTCACTC
Organism: Aradophagus sp. ZL-2020; assembly: GCA_022817685.1. Taxonomy (NCBI): domain Eukaryota; kingdom Metazoa; phylum Arthropoda; class Insecta; order Hymenoptera; family Scelionidae; genus Aradophagus; species Aradophagus sp. ZL-2020. Next base: position 8,608 of record JABFOV010002621.1, on the reverse strand, counting down.
GACAATTTTCTTACTTTGTTTACTCATACTCTTCCCTGTCCCTCGGCACGAGCCGTCAAACGCCACGTCTGTACCAATTTTGCGCAAAAATGTTGATACGTTGACTTTTTCTAACGAGTGACAAAAGTGAAATTGACTGATTCCGTTAGTTCACAGAGTTTGGACAAGTAATCAGGGGCTTGCGTTAAAGTTTGACAAGTTTAACGATGTTGTGATTATCCCTCGCAAGCTGGCAAGAAGAACGGGCCGCGATTTGGGGTTTCATAAGCAAGTATTAGAAATGGCGAGCCGCTGCTGGCAAACGAGCGGATAAGCCGTTGATCGAATTACGTCGCCTTTCAGTCCGCGCAGTTTTCTTCGCCGCGCTAACGAATTGCTATGAGAACTAATTGACGTCAATTATTGTCTGCGATGCGCTCAACTCAAAGACGAAGACTTCAAGTTAGCTTCAAGTTGGGCACGCACTTTTCGTTACACAATCTCATTAATTAATACATTTATGTTCTATCGATTGTTCGGGCCGCCGGAGTTTGTCAGCACAAGGCTCCAGTTTTCGTGCAGCGCTGTGCGCTCGCAAACAATATATGGTTATTTCGTTAGTCGGTGCCATTGATGAATGCTCGGCAAGAAAATAAATGCAACTTGTTTAATTGGGATAGTTTGCGATGTTTGTTCGAACGGCGAATAAAGACGAAATCAGCGGTGAACGTTTAATTCAACAGACACGCGGTGATGTGTTTTGATTTTAATTAGATGAAAACGGTTTCGCGAAATTTCTGGCAATTTCGGGAAAGAACGCGAGGCGCGTTATGAATGAACAGATTCGGCGGAAAACTATAAATTACATTTATTGCTGTGACAGATTATATAATGCCAGTCTGATTTATCTGTTTTTAAGCCTTACTTCTCTCCGCTGAGACGACGCGTATTAATAATTGCGAAGTTGATAATTCGCAACAGGAGTAGCTTGTATTTATTTTTTGTATCAATATCATCGAAAATTCGTTCAATGGAGTGTTGGGGGCTTCTTACTACAAGAATTTCGAGGGCGATTACTTTACAAAAGAATCCGGGAGGGTGAGTAATGATAGTGAATATTGATTTGGATTTTAATTACTATTTTACATTTTCATATCGCGGAGCTAATGTCGTCGAGGATTGTGTAATTTATAGCTCGAAAAAGTAGTTTTCAAATAAAATCGCTACTCTTAACTCAACATAATTTTACTTCGTATTTTTCATAGAAGGATTTCGCTTTACGTAACGTAATTTATTGATCACTCTTTCTGAAGAAAAGTTATAAAATACTGCATAAAAATGTATAACAGTGCACCATTATTCTGTTATATACGCATTTTTACAGCAGACGTGGATTTATATATTTCCTTTTTATATTCAATAATACATAGAACGTAACTTAATTTCATTTGACGGGCGGTATTATGTTTCCAGCAGACAATTCGACGTGTCAATTGTGACCAAAAGTGGATATAAGTGTAACTGTTATTGCTGGAAAATTAACGCGCACGTTATTGCCCTGGATTCGGTTACATTCAACTCCATTCATGCGGTCTCGTGTAAATCACAAATAAATTATTGTAGCACTCATAATTTCATAACTGACCGAAATTGAGATACTTATTTGGTATAGTCATGACCATTCTTCATGCGATACACTGCAGCAATATTAAATTCAATGGCATATTTAGAAATGCTAATTGTACCACTATTACACTACAATTAAACTTTCGACTCTGAAATCGCACATGTTTCATCAGCTTTTCAATGAGTCCGATTATTCACAGTTCAACAGTAGCAATAGCAATTACACATTACATTTATACAAATCACATTTATAACAATACGAAATTCATCAACTTTGCGATGAATCTCGCAACAATTGGATTCCCTTTCGTTTTTCGGAAGCACGTTTGCTTTGATCCAGAGAACAAAATGATAGGTTTCATTTTGTTTAAATCCATAAATTGGCATCTCTCATAAACGAAAGCGTAAAACCTGTGTAAAATGTATACACAAAAATAACTCAGTTAAATTGTCATTGAATATCGAACTTGACACTTTTCTTCTTGTTTTCGTACTTGTGACCTCGTGGTTTAGTCTTTTACTGTTGATAACATTATTCATGGCTTATATTATTTCGTTAAATAGTAACTTAATAATGACAGTAATTTTAAGTATATATTTTGTATTTTTTAATACATATTTCACAAATCAGCAGTGAGTACAATAAGTATATGGTAAATTTTACCATTGCTGCCTATTATCCAAAATTATAAGTATCAGAAACGATAATATTATTCACAGCTATCGTTTTAGGCGCAACTTTTTCTTAGCGTAAAGAAGCAAATATTGAGGATCAAAAAATAAGACAATTAAAATCAGAAAATTAAAGTACATTTTAAAGGACACAGCCATATAAAATTAAATCCGAGGTATAAAATCCTAGGTCAAACGCTATAATTTCAAAGTTCTACTATAAATTTCTACTTGGACTATAAAATTGTATACTAGAATTTTATAGTCAGACTTTAAATTCGAAGCAAACTTATTACAATTGCCTAGTGAAGTTGTAATATAGCACTTAATAATATTATAACAGTACTTAAATTATATAACAAACGCACTACAACTTTGAAGTTTTTTCCTTGATATATAACCAAACTAAAAAAGAAACCACTATCTATATAAAGTTGAAATCGAGTTATTCATGGTGCTGATCAAGTATCAATTAGACCTATTCTCTTGGCTGTGAAATAGTTAGCTAGCTTGAGATGACGAGACTTATCAAATGTTTCGCATTTATCAAATATTCCTCGCTGTCGATTCAAGTACAAAGATTTCGTCGGCGTATCCACACGCCGGCAGACACACGAACGCGTGCACGCATGCACACGTGCAATGAGTCCGACACACACACAATGTGTGTGCACGCTAGCAAGATGTACGAGGGGTAATTTTCGGGGTGAGGTAAGGCGAAGGGAGGAGGGCGAGGGGGAAGCTGTGCTATGTTCGTTCGTAAGTACGCGAGGCACGTACAGTCTCGTGTCCATACCCAGACAAGCCCGAAGATACGACGCTCTATATATCCAATGAGTGGACGATACGTATATGCACATGTGTTACTTATGCACATATAGGCACGTCCTTTTAGCGGAGGCCAAACAGTTTTGCACTTTGTAAACTTTATATAATCATATTTTTGCGTTTCACGGAAACACATGTGTGTTTTGAAAATGAATGCTATTAAAGCAACTATCAACTTTATTATGGCTTTAGTTTGAATTGTTACGTCAGGCCGAGGGATTAAAAGGAAAAGTTATTTTAGATTGCAAACTTGATGAATAATTTATGTGTTGTGTTATAATTTGATCTCTTTGGCAAAAGTGATTTGAAAAACAATTTTTGCATATGCATCTTTATGATAATATTGTTGAATACATTTTCATGGCTGTGTCGTTACACTCGTTTAGATTACATTCCAATATTTTGTTAATTTTCATAAATTTGTTTCGAAAATGTGTAATGTCGACTGATTGGGTGACTATAATTACACGGTAAAATATGTTATTGAATGAATAACGCATTCGATATAGATCGCCTAATGTTAAAACAATAACATGATCTTGATCTGACAACAATGTATGCTATTTCGATAACATTCGTTGTTAAATCAAGAATTTTTTTTCTTAACTTAAAATGGTGTTATCGTTACAATATTCGACATTCTGTATTTAAAGTTACACACGTTTTACGCGTAAGTTTTTAGTTACACTTCGACGATGCATTCGATACTTTGATTACCTAGGGAGAAAAAGAGCCAATATTTCCAAAAACGATTTACTTTTTGACGCATAATAAAATGTATGATGATACGGTTGTGTAACTGATGGCAATTTTTCAATTGTTCATACTTTTTTATATTTAAATAAACCAATCAAAACATGATGCCCAGGAATGTGATATTACAATGTGCAGAGTGGTCGAAAATTGTACGCGACTACAAAAGTTGGCTCGCCTCAGACTTGCCTTTGATCAATTTACCAAAAATAAGTAAAGAACAAGTTGATTCGTCAATTGCAGTAATTTTGATCGTGCCGCCGTCCATTAAGGACGCAGACTGTGCGGATTAATTGACTCAATTGAATGAATCGCCGAAGCTGTATTACTCGTCAGATAAGAGGCATTCAGCTCGGCTGAGTTGTGTCGCGGGACGTGTACTCGAGCGCGAAAATAGCTTAACTGAAGATTGGCGAAGCTGCCCGCAATCGCCAATAAGACGAGGAAGATAAGACGAGGGCCCGGCCGATTTCGGCTGATTGCAATGTTTTCCAGAAAACGACAACCGGGCGTGAGTTTCGAACTCGCGTCCTCGGTGGCGACGTGTGATGCGTGGCGCCACTGTCGCATCAAACTTAAACTCGCAACCTCTCGCGGCACTTTCGGCGCCATAAATCACGCTGAAAGCCAGCTCGTCTTCTTACCCCCGAGAGATGTCGTCACGGACTCCGACGCTTAATCCGAGCGTCGCGCTCGTGAATCGCAGGTGTCGGTGCCATTGGAGCACGTCACGCCGATGCGAGACATTCTGCGCGACGCATCACTTAGCATTGTCAGCCTCCCTTACGTCCCCCTCCCCTCGGCGCCTCCCTTCGATTCATTAACCTTTCGCTTCTACGCGTTTTACACATCCGACTCGAGTTAATGGGGTTATATCTCAGTTATAGGCGCTCGTTTGTCGACTTGAGAAATACCGACCTGCAATTTGAGATATGACTTGGCGAAAGTTGGATCAGCGTGCAGACAGAGGGCTGCCTTTCCCTTTTCCTCCCTTTTTCTTTCCAACTCTCTACGCTGTTCGATATTTTCCCTCGCATTCCGCAATTGGAGGATCGACTTAAGTAGGTCAATTGACATTCAGTCGCATCATATTTCTTCTTTTTCGCTGCTTCGTGGCTTTAACGAATTGATTTCGTTTCGTCCATTCACTTTCTTCGTGATTCGACCAAACGAATCGGCGAAATTGACAAAAATGACTTTGTTTTATCCAGTTTGTCAAAATAAGAGGATGTCTTGATGAATGCAACTAATGACTTTTGCCAGTCACGAGTGGTAATTTTACCAAATTAAGTTTTTTAGTATCGTTGATTCCATTCTGTTTGTTGCTTGAGTAACAGTGATCGCGCAATAACAGCAAATTTAGATTAAGATACTGGTAGTTGTAAAATGTTTCTTGCACTTGCGTGTTAATGTTGTTTTGCTGTACATTAGTAACATTTTCAATTTGTGGTTATTGAAATAACTTGGATACGAGTTTCATCGTAGGAATAAGTTTGATGATGATACAGAACTTAATGCAACTAATAACGAGGGATGAAATTCCGTAATTTCATGATGGTGGTACATGCATTATATATCCTTTTAGTCTTTATATGAGAACATGATAAACTTCCCAAGTGACGAAGGACTTGCATAAGAAATAAATTAAGAATTATTTTAGTTTCTGTTTTGATATTTTAATAACTTCAATCATAATGAACGTATAATGTCGTAAAATATTAAGAAAAGTTTCTTTTATACATTTTATTATAAAACACTCAAGTGTTATTAAGTAAATTCTGATTTAAAAGCTTCAAAATTAGTAGTATGAATTCTTTATCATTCTTGTAGACGTTAAATGTATCGTTGTGTTTTAATTCGTAGCTTAACATTTATTAGACTAATTAATCACAATAAAAACTCATAATAACTAGGAAAATAGCCTTGAAAAATTAATTTCAAAGTCTTCTGCTCACAAAGCCGTGCATTCTCTGCAGTAATAAAACTCATATATGAAGATTATAAATTTGAACAAGTCATTTGCTTTATTTTATTCTTTGTCACGATTGAAATTTATTGTTTATTGCAATTCTATTTTCATTTCTCAAATTGAATGTAAAAGGTTGCGACTTACAACTAATGTCAGTTATAGGCTTGACTAACGGCGAATGCAGAGCTATAAAAAACAGCCTGCCGCGGTGAAAAATGACAATTCAAAATGATTTAAATTAAAGGATTTAAAATAAGATATGATAGAAAGATGAAAGAGAATATGGATAAAGTTTGACTAAATAAAATGAGCTAAATTTATTTGCAAAAATGATTTGTTTGATGATTTAATATAAAACTACTAGGCCCTAGCGAGAAGTCGATTTTATCAAGACGAGACGAGACAAACATTTTTCTTCTAAATGATACAAGATCTTGGGTTTTCAAGACTTCTTGGTCAATTGAGAAGTCTCGATTAATTGAAAAATTTTGCGACTTACATACCGCGTGCGGAATGTATCATGGAAACTTGTCACTGTAAAGATTTTATAATAAAATTCAATTATTCAATTAAAATATTTAATTCTGTAGGCGAACATTTATAATTCGGTATTAAAATAACAAAACTTTTCCGAAAATGTCAACAATCATTTATCATTTAATCACACGTAACCTTAATTGTAAATATTGATAATTATCATTGCGAAGTATTAAGTCAACTTTTGATACATTTTAAACAAAATCAAGTATTTTGGGAGTGCATAATTGAAATCGCCATAATCAAAATTATTTCTGTATACACTATTAGTATACATAAATCTACAGCGAAATGCAATATAAATAATATTGCTGTTCATAAAAAGAACATGATGAAAGTGGCATTGTTAAATCGATTGAAACGTTGAGAACGAAGACTGTAGCACCGCATTAATAGTAAAATGTCAATTGCGCGCAAATCGATATCATTTGGACATTTGTCATTCAGAATTTAGCGACAAATTTTAATGTATATTAATGCGTTCGATAAGTGTAACTGTCACTCGTTAGTTGAAGCAGTTGCAAATGTCTACCCGTTCATCTTGTTAAATTAATGTCGCGATATCATCAAATATTAAAGACGTATGTTTGACGAAAAGTTGAACACAGAAGTGCATGAACTGCAATTTCTTAGTTGATAAATCGAATGACGTATCAAAAGTTTTTGGCTACAATTTATTTGGCATTCAAATCTTGGTTCATGACGCGCGTTGTGCAACGTACACATTTAATACACACATGCAGCCAGATAATGATTTGTTCTTTGTCAGAATAGTCGACGAGACAAGTAGTATAACAGACAACTGTGCGTGGCGCCATAAATATACAAACTCGGAATCATTATCGAGAGGAATGAACTACGAGACTTCCATGTAATTCAGCGTTGCTTCGTGGAGCAGACGGTGTTTCCATACACGACGCGACGAAACGAGAAAACGTTTGTCAACTGCAAATGAGACTTTTTACTTACATATTTTTAATCACGACAGAGTTAATAGAAATAAATTTTCGCAAATGTTTCGACGAAAAAAAGTTATTAATTGACGGATAAATGGAATGATATTACGCGAAACGCTCCAAACGAAGATGCTCTTGGAAAAACACTTTTGGATGACCTGAATAACGTAACAGCGAGACTCATTAATTTAAAACGTCGGCGTATAATGTCTTATGCAAAAGTCGAAAAAATATGCGTCTAAACATTATGCACCACAAATCACTAGAATGACAATGTGAAAAGATGGACCGAAAACGAGCGATATTTATTATCCGACGGAAGTACCAACAACCGCGAATCCATTATTTGTTTAAGACATTACAAGTTTCAATTGTTACCGTCAAATATTATGATTGCTTGAATTATACCTTATAACGATCCTTGGCGCTCTCAAACGCTCTCATTTCACGACTAAATCATTAACCGAACGAACCCGAAACGTAAGTAGGAAGGAAAGAAAAATGTATCTGCATTGGAGCGCCTCATGCACGCAGTATAGTCATCCACAAGACAGACAAATGAACCGATTTGGATATCAAGGACAGACTTTGTCTCTCACTCCGAAAAATCCCCTCGTTGCAATCGTTTAATCCGGCGAATAATTGAAAAAGGATACAGACGGAGAGGCGCGTGAGAATCGACCTACTCACCGTAATCCGGTCGAACGACGGCCTGCACGGCTTGCTCGTTCTTCTTGCTGCGTATCACCGGCTCGCCGAGAATGGTAAAGTTCCTGGGTCCCACGCGGTTCACAAACACTAGGTACACTTTGCCTCGTTTGATGTTGGCGCGCACAACAGCACTGTTATTATCCTGCTGACGTGGGTCCCGGGCCGCGTGGTCGCCGGCGAGGAAGTCGTTGCAGACGGTCGACTTGCCGGGCGCGGCCTTGTCGCGAAAGTGGAGTCGCACGCTGTCGTTCTTCTGGAGCGGCTGGAAGCCCGGCTGGCTCTTGTAGACGTGCTTGACCTCGAAGGTGACGGCGTAGTTGGAGCCGGCCTTGCGCATCGAGGACATGCTCCGGGCCTTGCCCTCGAAGACGGTGGGCGCGAGGTAGGCGCGGTTGCCCACGTCCATGTCCGGGCACCAGTTGCGGCCCCGGCAATTGTTTTTGCCGCGGCAGCGGCGCCGACGCTCCCGCGGCGACTCGAGTTTGGTGCGGGGCGAGCCGCCGCTTCTGCGGGCGCGCGTCGGCTCGACCACCGGCGCGCCCGCTGGCCCGGCTCCGGCCACGACCCGCTGCGGCGG
>JABFOV010002620.1:0-19238 GCA_022817685.1 Aradophagus sp. ZL-2020 | reverse complement strand
AAAACCACGTCCATCAATAATTGCAATTACTCCATTTACAAAACCATATTTGTTGAACCAACAAAATACGTGTCGTTTGTATTGGTACGCAAACGTATGAGGGCGAGGGGAAGGGGGGGGGGGGGGGTAATATCCCCTAGGCCAGGGGAATAATGCAGAAGCGTTTGTCTCGGCTCGATCGGAACGGAAGGAAGACCAGCGTTTATAGGGTAGTCTATAGTAGTAAAGCGTGCGATTTGATGGGAACCAATACATTTGAGCTTATCACCTTATCGTGAATGGGTATGCCCGGCTGGCTGTCTAGCCCGCCCTACGGGATGCCGCCATAAAATACAGAATGAACCTAACCCTCGGCGCACGATCTCGGCAGACCCCACCTAAGACCACTCTTTGTCACTCGTTGCCGCGCGGTCTCTTTTTCATCCACAGACACAGGCGCACGCAAACACTCGAGGCCTTATCGACGCGAACGCGCGGAGAATACAAGCGCTATTTACGTAAAACCTTACAAACCAATCGATTATGTCGACGCTCAAAAATTGACAGCTAATATGGGCCACTTAAGGGATATGAGATATCGCCGCGCTTGTAAGCCGACGCGTTTCGTTGCAACGGGATACCCTGTTTGGATTGGAAAATGATAATGGATGCCACGACCCTGCACGACTTCTTGGTTACAGCCAAAATATTCCCGGCCCCTTCGTTTGCCCTGTTCTCCCATTTTGTGTCGACTTAATGGAACGCTAACCCAGTTATTATTTGAAATTGATGAGGGATTCATTGTACCAACGTGTTATCAACGTTGAGTTTAACATTAAATGGTGTAGATGAGCAGAAGGGGACTGAATTTTGCTATTCTCAGTGGTAGTTTGAAAATGTCGATGTAACAATTTAATGTCGATATGCAAGTTTTACTTTGAATTCAATATTATTTGATTTCTAGAAAAAATTTACTTCAATTGACTGACTACACAAATTTGAGTTAAGCTAATTACATTTTTCCTTTAAAAATTAAATATTTGCTTGGACGTTGAAGATTTTGTCCAATTTACATAATTTATCTTATAGAAGTATCGTTTTTTTTTAAATTTTCTTCTTTTTTATTAATGTTAATTAAAAAATTGTTATCAATTTTATGTTCCTGAAATACGCGAGTTAATTTGTAATCATTTCCATGTTTTACATGAGTGTCCATAAAACGCTGTTATGCTGTTATTGTGTGTCAGACTTACGCAAACCGTATAACAATTCACGCATGAAATCGAATAAACAACATTGGTTCAAGTTCAGTCGAATTACAGTGGGCGATTGTATGGGACAGCGCGCACAGACAAACGACACAAACGAATAAGGTACTCAATCTCGCCGGCGGCATAAAACAAAACGAACGAATGCACTGCAAAAAGTAAGTGCTTCGAATATGTTTTTAAATAAAGCACGTGATGAGTTTTCCATATCAATCACTCGCTATAAATTGCTTGAAAAAGTTTGTTCACAATGAAATTAAATGTGTCACTGGTACCAGTAATATTGTCAGTAGAACAAATACTCTTAAGTCAGGCTGAACTTGAATCTAACAAAACAGTCGTACTTTAGTCGACCAGACAAATACGATTTGCTAGTACTACTCATCATTAATCATTATTTATATCAAACATATACAGTTATAAGAGTCATTAAAATCAATTGAAAGTTTAAGACAATCCTTTACATTTTTTATTTATTTATTATATTTATGTCCTTTTTAATACTATTCAAAATTCTTTACCTCAACCATCGTACGTTTCAACACGAAATCGATTAATAATTATTTCGACGTTTAAACATAAATTTAATACCGAATCAACGTGCAGCCAACATTACCCAAATTCTTTCCGGGGATTCGAAAGGCGCATTTTTAACACAACTGCAAATTGTCGGTGATTTACGGTAAAAGCCAATAAATAAATGGTCCTTCCTTCCGTTGGCCGAAACTCTTGTCGATTGAATCGTTTTTCGATAACGCCGCTGGACCGGCGCAATAAAAAGCTATCTTAAGCGTTGCACAAAAGTCGGTGGCTTCCGGCCGTCGCAGCAACGAGGTCGTTGAAACGCGCGACTGTTTTGGCTGCGTTGTCAAACCGGGGCCGAACGTCAGCCACTCCGCTAACGACGTTAGCGTAGAAGCTACGGCCTAACGAGGCGGACAGTTCACGCAGCGAACAGCAGGTGGCGTTGTAATTGTCATTACTGTCATCATCATTATCATCGCGTCAAACGCATGCTCGCGCGGGTTTGCGTAACGCGCGCATTCCGGATTACAAACCCACTCGTCCGCCAATTTGTAGCTACGATACGCGTCGATAAATATGACCGTCTTCCAAAACAGAGGACAAACCTGCATTAATTGTCACGCGTTTCAACGTCCAACGCCGAATTAACTTCCATTCGCCAATTATCCACATCCCTTTTTTTTCTTCACTTTTCGCCTTTCTCTTCGGCAGTGTATTGATTAGTTTCTAACTTAATGGCATTTTCGTTTGATGGAAACTTGGTGGAAAAGGTTTGGAAGGGTTTTTTTCCCGTAAGGTATTTTAAATGCAATTGATTACGAACGTAACAAATTAAATTTGAATTAAAATCTGATAGAGGCAGAATGTTATTTCATTATACTTGTTCATGTAATGAAAGTTCCTCCTAATGAAACGTCTTTGAAATTCTTAGGCGTAAATATAAAAATGTTGGTTAAATAAATTGTCATACAAATCTGTAAGAAATATATTGTATTTTGTAATTTGGAATAGTTATTGAAATTGTCAGATGCCGACATGCATCGATATTCACTTAATTTTTGTCGAATAATATCAGCGTGGGAAATAAAAAGGAGCTGACTTTTTAAGTATTCAAAAATGGTTCGGTCGGCTTTTCGCAGATTTAATAACTGTCAATGATTGGACAGACGTTTGACTGGATTGCGCGATAAAACATTTACCTCACACGTTGAAATTTAATATATATAAAACGTGACCTAATATTTCGGGCGAATTAAAAAATGTGTAGGGCGAGGTATTCAACAATCAATTAGAGGATGCCAATTTGACGCGAGCTTCGTAAATATCGGTGTAGCTTGCGAAGAGGTTTGAAACTTTAATTAAATATATATATGAACATGTACGTGTACATGTGAATAGACACCAAACCGCACACACTTGCACACGTAATGCCTTTTATTCCACTTTATCTTCTTGCCAAAGGACGTCCGCTCCCGTCCGAAAAACCCCTGTCAAGTTTCACTGCATAAGCATCCCAGCGATCTTAACCCGTTTGAAATTGAGTGTCAATTTTAAGTCACGGATCGCAAGTTGAAACGTCAGACACGAAAGCATTTAATCAAACGAGAATCCGCGTGTCGATTAAAAACAGCATCGCGGTCCTTACAACAATAAAATTAAACGATATTTCTTCTTCGGATGACGTTCCAAGGGAAAATCTCAGCTACGCAATATTTTTCTTAATGAAGACAAGGTAAAAAATTTGCCCTCGACTACGGCTTTCAATAGCGTTCTGTGTCATATATTCGAGCACGCGTACGCTTTTGTATGCGTAGTTGCACATGTGCTCATGTGTTAATATTCACACATGTGAATATGTGTGAACGTGTATGTACGTGTGTGCATGTGTTCCAACGTATATCAATATTAGAAGCTGCAAAAGATGGAGGAAACCTCGTAAGATAAGATATTTCCACGACGAGGCTGGATTCGCTGTAAAAGCGAGAGAAAAAAAAAGAAAAGAAGAAGGAAAACGCCGGTAAGTCGTAGCCCCCTCGTTGTCGATTGACTGCCGTTGAGTAGTTCCGATGTTTACATGCCCACGGGGACAGAAACTGCGCGAGGGCACGATTCGAGAAAGAAGTTTCTAGTGCCTGCAAGTAAGTGCGTTTGTTCACGTAAATACGTAAAAGATGAAATGCGTGTACGCGAAAAATTCGCAGAAAGTATTGCGACTTAATCTGAACGGCGAAGCATCGTTGATTGGGAAGAGCTTATTAAAATGGAATTTCAATGCTAAAATTTCAAAGATTACATGAATTGGGGTTAAACGATGATGATGAATAACGATGAAAGGTAGTAATCTCGGATAATGAGTGAATGAAGGATAGAAGATAAAGAAATGTATAAAATAGAGTTCTTTCGAATGAAAAAACATTTATCGTTGAATGAGATTGATGAATTTTTGTATTATTGATTGAAGAGTCTAATATAAGAAGAGGAAGGTTTTTATTTTTGTAAAATAACTTTGGAATTTTGAAGTTAAAAATTAAGTTAGTTGAACAAAAACTGATCAATTTAAATAAAAAATTTAAAATTATATCCAGGTCATTTATTCGTAAAAATTTTTTAGTCACTTCGATTTACCCGGATTTACTTGTAATTTTGTCAAACTTCAGTGTAAAATATGATATAGCAAATGTAATTTTACAGCGATGAATTACAACTGTAGTAAATAAAATTTGAAAATGTAAAAAAATATTATACGTAAATTGAGATGAATTGTACTCAAAATAGAATGCAACAGCAAATTACAGTTTGAAGAATCAAAATCAAGATCGTCGGGATTGCGTTTAATGCACCTGATGTAAAACTCGAGTTCGGTTAACAATGTTTCAGCATGAATAATTCGCGCATTAAGTTCGTCATTGAACGATATTGAAAATAAATTCCGTGAACGGAAGCTCACTTTGTATCTCGTTCCGGGGGAAAAAATGCAATCATCTCGACTTGAACAATTATGATCTTCATTAAACGAGAATTATTTCAGTAATTTTGTGCGTCGCGGAGCTCGAGGAGATCGAACTATGCAAATATTGTATTTTTAAATGTTTAAATGAGGAAGTTCCAAGCGCGCAATATTTAATTGAATTGATATTTGAAAATGCAAACGCCCATGTTGAAATAAGGAAATTACAACGACGAAACGAAGGACGGACGGTTAATGAAATCATTAAATATTTATTGTTTAAAACTATACCTTCATTCGAATCAAAATATATAAACATTATTTTTTACTGTTAAAACAGATTCCTTTTCTCTGGATTCGTTATCATTATAAAATCAAATTTAAGATTTTTTTCTAAATTTATTATCATCATTGACATTATTGTCATCCGTTAATCAATTACTCTTTTTTTCATTCGAGCTCTAATTCTGTAATCTCCAATGTTATCTCTTTTTTTGCCACTTTTCACTTGCTCTCAAAGTTGGTTAATTGCTCGAAGTGAGCGTCAATAATGCCGTAGTCGGCACTTGCGACGCAACTTGTCACACTTTTTTTTGCCCCCCGAAATTTCGAACGCGCGGCCAGAAATATTGTTTTAAAGTGGAAATCTGTCCCGCGCGAGCAATACGAGGCTCATAAATTGGGGATTGCGCTTTGCAAAGTGGCGCGTCATTTTCTGCCTTCGACGCGAAGAACTAATGCGAGGCAATATAAAGTTGGCGCGAGGTCGGGGCATGAAATTTTATGCAAAAATCCCCGACAAGCCGAAACATCGCGCTGCGAACAATGGGTTGTAAAAAATGTCGACAGTGAATTGAAAATATTTTTATTGCTCGAAATCTGCAGGAAATTTCGTTTAAAGGCTTTTACGCGCTGACGAGAATTCCGCGGGGGAAAATCAAACGTTACGATGATATTGGATATTTTGAATGATTTGCCGAGCACCAATTGAAATCAACTTTTTTTTTGGACAACTTCTGAACGAATTTCACAGATACTATAATGGTGATTGTTGGAATAATATTTCTGTCATTTTCGATCAGTGTTATACGATTATAAAAAACAGATTTCCAGTTACTGTGATTTGCCAATTATTGCATATGTTTTGCACTTAAATAAATAATTATTATCTTTACCATTAATTCAGTTTGATTATTTAAACGTTTCACAATAAAATAATATTTATTGTTGCAGTAAAAAGAAATCAAAGAGATTTCAGTTGTGACGAGAATTTCTCGTTGATGATACAAATTGCGTTTACTTCCGAAAGTAAATTCCAAATTAAAATTTATCTATATAATGATTAATTGACAAAATCAACTTAATGACAATATTAACATTATTATTCGGAATACCGTAAAATCATGAAAGATGTTAATGAAATCATCACAACTTCCTTTAACATTTTATTTGTCTCGGTCAATTACATAAGTGACAATGACATCGTAATAACGTCCTGAATTTCCTTAAAGAAAGTGTAGATGTTACCATCTTGAAATTGGTTGTGTAACCTTTTTATTCGTTACGTGATTGGTCGAGATTTTAAGTTTGAAATTTCAAGTTTGAATTAGATAAAAAGAAAGATGTCATTTGACATTGTAGTCTTTGACATTTCTAATTATTAGTAGTTCAGGTTATAGATAATTTAAAAAATGATTTGTAATGTTTTATATTGAATGATACTTATTGATTTCATAATGTGAATAGGTAATATGAAATTTCTGAGAACTTTTTCTATATAAAGAAATAAGTATAAATATTGAAAGTTATACAATTTTATAAGGATTTATAAATATATTATCATCATTGTTTAACGTAATTTTGAAAACAATATTTTTTAATTTAATTACAAAATATGTTTCATAAATAAATTATAAAATAAGTGAATAAAAATTGATAAAAGTAGATGAATCTAAAAACATTTCAAATGAATATTCGTTATATTTTAAGAACTTAAATTTTGCGCGCGCGAAGCTCGCGTATTGATTCTAGTTTGCATAAATAAGTAATAATTTTAATATTTAAAATGTTTAAAAATTTCATAACGCTTTTGTAATGCATTCGTGACACAGTGATGAGAAATACGATACACAAAATTACATATTATCTTAAATTCACACCGAGGTTGACAGAATTATTTCAATAATAACAATAAATTATTTACCTACATGTTCGTCCACACTGGAATCCTTTATAGTAAATGTAACAATGTCGATTTGATTCTCCTCTTTACGATAACAATATATTTTTCCCTCATTATACAAGTATTTCCATTTATCGCCCAGCATCAATCATTGTCCAATGATCGCTTCAGCCCTTTCGCATTAATGACGATTCGCCGATAATTTCGATGAAACATTTCAATTAATAAATGCCGTTGATAATTGTTCATCGAAGTAACTCGCAAGTCCGTTTAAAAACGGATATATTTCCCCGCGGTAATCCCCGAGCGAAACTCCGGCCAAACTTGGGCATTCGAACCGCCGGAATAATCGAGCGGCAAAACTTTATTCATCGAATGTAAATTGACCCAACGGACAAAACTTAAGATAAACCAAATTCACGTCTTATTTGTTCAGCCGCAAAAACGGGCCTGAACCAATATTTATGCCCGAATCCGTTTTGCCGCGCGACACTTGGCGTGACCTTACCGAATACATTCCGACGAAATATCCCCGGCGAAATTTATGTTAATTTCATGCACCGTTTAACGTATTTGAGCGGCGCACTTTTCGCCGGCCACACCAACAAAGCATAATTCAATTTCGTTTGATTCTAACGATACCCCATTTGAAATTCCATATGCTTGCGTTATCCATCTCATCGTTCGGATAATGATGTACATGTGTAAATGCGAGCGAACGCGAAGGAAGGCCGATAAAAAGTGGGATAAAGAGTAACGGTTCGAGTTTTTAGTTGCACTTTTCGCGGCCGTTTTCAAGTTAAATTCATCCGTAATTAGCGATGAATTAAAACGAATGGCCTTGCGCTAGCGAGGTGGCTTTATTGATTAAGAAGATAATGATTATAATGTTCCATTAAGGTTACTGCTTAATAAAACGGAGAAAGTAAAACGCGGAGATAGTTATTAAAATTCAAGTAAAACATGATGGGACTTTTTAAAATGACGGAATTTCACTGGAAAAATGTATATTTACATTAAAAAAATGTTAATGTACATTTACCGTACTTTAGGTAATGTAACAAAGTTTTTTTTTCAATCACAATGCAATCTATATTTGAGTATTGAAATTTATTACAAATTTTTCATTTCGTATAATATCTATATTTTTTGTTAAAGTGCATAAATATTCCATTAAAATTAAGGTAATAATTATAATGCGTATGAAAAGTGACTCTGGATAAACAAATTAACATACTTCAAATTTTATCAACGACCACGTAATAAATGAATGAAATAATGAGTACTGAATCGTTAAAGAGATTAACTTATAATTATTCTTCGCGTAATTAATATTGACATTTGTGAAATAAAAACGAATAATTCGAGAGTACTGAATAGTTATAAATGTGTAAAAGTAATTAATATTCGACGGATGAAATTCAAAGTCTTTAATAGGCGGAACAATATTCGACTTCGATTAAGGCTGAAATTGCCATTATCAATAAATGATTCGTTAAAAATCTGACGCTAATGACGTTACCTAATTACCCCGAAGACATAAAGATAACTTGACCTAACGAAAACAGATCGTCAAAATAACATCGTAGATAATTATTCCAGCAATCTGAGATCGTAAATTTCATAATCTGTGGATCGTTACATAAAGGGCCAATCACAATTAGCCTTTTATTTTGAACGGCCAATCACGGCGTCCATTATGCTCGCAATCTCGGCAGTGCGATCTCAATCGTTAATTTAACAATCTAGTTTTCGCGGCGCGCGAAGATAAAAGGATTATACAATTACTTAACGTGTATTACCAAATTAGAATCATCTTTTCCCATCGGTGCAGAAGAAGGCGAGCTCAAATCGAAGGCGATTAAGAAAAAAAAACAATCCAAACGAAATTCCTTGGATCGGGCAATTACCAGTCCGACGTTTTAAACAGTCGAGTAATTTCGATGGAAAAACAACGGAATGGGAATAGTTATATTGAAATTGTTCAACCACGAAACTCTGATTTGTCAAGACTTTAGCGAAATAATGTAAAACTAACATGCCGTATTTTCTCGATATTATACTTGTGTAAAGAAAGTTTAATGCAAAATGTAATGAAAGTACGTGTACGTAAGTGTGTGTACACATCGGTCACACAGATCACCCACATGTATATGTAACTATGCATTACACCTACTCACGCGTGCATAAATGCACACAAGCTTACATATATATACATATATATATATAGATATATATATATATATATATATAAACGACTCCTCGTATCCGCGCGTTCGTTTGCACGCGTAAATCTACCTGTGAGAAGTTTATATATACGCATGTCGGTTCGCGTCAATCGCCAAACTCTCGTATCTTTGAAAACCTGGGGGAAATCTCTCAGCGACGGTGTCGTGGGATACCACGGCCGTATTCCATTTATTCTGGCCGCTCGCAACATACTCAACTCCGAACTATTCTCAAGCCAATCGACCCATTTCGCCGGCAACGAAATGGGTAAGATCACGCGCCCGATGATCGCACGGTGGATTTGAAAAATAGTCCGCCATTTGTCTTGCTATCGATTCGATCGCAATTTACGTATGCAGATATATGCCTCCGTCGATCGACGAGGCGCGAAAATTGTCCTTCGATTCTTAATTGTTTGTTTCTAGGCATCGTCGAACACGTCATTGTTCTTGATTCATTTTATCGTAAATGGTATCATTGGTTGGTTTTTCCAATAATCATATGCGTACATTGAAAGAAAGATTTGGTTAAATCAATCAAATTTTGGTTGATTTTACTAAATGGTATTATCAAATTGCTGAGAACAAGTCAACTTTATGATTTGGTTGAATCAACCAAATCTTCTAAGTATGCAGTGAGAAAACGGTGCATTATAAAAACAAGAGTTTGGAGATCACAGACTTTTTTTTTGCGTGGTTTAAAACACTTGAAAGTTTAATACTTTTTCAGGTCAGATTTCACGTGAGTCGACGTGGTAAGCGTTTTTGAATATTAATAGAACTTGATTTAATTGAAGCCGAAAATAACAGACATTAAATTCACAAGCAATCAAATAATAAAAGCATTGTTCTTTAGTTTTATTAAAGCCGAAAAAATGTTCAGCACCTGCTATTTCAGTCGTACCGTTTCACTCCAGAAACAATGCAAGCGCCCGTGATATTTTATATTAAAGAAACTTGTACTGCAATATAACAGAATGCCGGAATTCATTTGTTCTCGGGTGTAACATACTGTAAACGTTGCTTAAGATACAAGTGCAATTGGAATTCTTGCAGGGCCATCGCGTATTTGTACAAAAATATTGCGCGAGTGTAAACTCCGGGCGAGAAAGTTCTTGCCACTGAATCACAAAAAACTTAAAAAGTCTTTTCGCCTGTAATATCAATTTTCGACGCAATTGTGCAATTTCTCTGGGATAAAAAGGAATTTCATAATATTTATTATTGAAAATCACGATTTTTAATAAACAAACTTTTATCTAAAATTACCAGGGTTCGCCAGTTCTATAAAAAAACTTATCGAAACAAAGTTTTCTGCAAATAAAATGATCTTTCCTAGTAAATGAATAGAAAATGTATAATAATTCTCAGAAAAGTCAGTTTATGTGTGGATTATTTTCATAAATAGCCGAGTAGTTATATAATAAGTGAATATAAACTGAATTCTTTTTTTCTCAGTCTATATATCCATTTACTTTTTTCGTTACAAATACCTTTTATACCTTCAACTGAAACAAATCGAAAAATGATTGAAAAAACTCTGTTCACTCGAAATCGACAACTGCACAAATCCCAAACGATCGTTTTTTCGCCACTCATTTTGGCAATATTAAAAACAGCCAATGACAACGGGGACAAATTAATCGCCAGTCGTTCGGCGCGCTCCGTGCGGGCGGGATTTCTTTCGGCAGATAAGATTGGCCGCGCGAGGCGGAAAAGCGGGACTTTTTCAGTGCTGCCAGTCCGATCACGTAGACCTCATCTCAGCCGTAAAACAAGAAACAACTCCGAGCCGGGATCCTCGCTGGCGTATAATCACGTCGCCTCGTAATCCGAAATTGACACGCGGCCCCGGTAAATGTACTTTTTTACTGTCGCTTTTAAAGCCGACGGGCCCTGCCTATGACGGCGGAATGAATTTTTATCCCCAGTAGATAACGTACGCCCGCCGCGTAGCGCCTTATCGCGATCGCGATGGCCACTTTATTGGCGCGGCGTTAGAAGAAGCCGATATTTTTCATCTTCATAATCATCCTTTCGGAAGTGTAACTGCCGACGAACGGCCTCATTGAAAGTGTACGCCGTGCAAGATAACCGGCCGAAAAAGTGAAAGAAAAGAGCGGTGAAAAATGAGGGCGCGTAGGTACAAGAATTAAAAGAGAAGACGAGCGAGGAATGAGCAAGAACTCGGCAACGTTTTGTGCTTTTTTTTGTGTTTCTCATTTTGTAACTAATTTCAACTTGCAGCCAGTTTGAATTTCAAAATTGAAAACGAGGATTGAAATTGAATTGTAACAGTGAATTAGAATTTTTGTATTAAGGAAATACGCTCGAACCTCTGGTGAAACTGTATAAAAAGAAAAAAATTATTATAATGTGGTTTTACATACAAAAATATACATTTCATAGATGAATTCAAAATTTTCTGCTTCTAACGATGAAAAACTTTGAAACAAGGTCGTGTTCTAATAATGGAAACCAGTGATTGCAAATACATTATTATTCAATCAGAATTTATCGTGATTAAATTTCATCGCTAAAGAACGTATCTATCAACGTTTTGGAGAACATTTTTCTGAATCCTTATACTTGCAACGACTAAAGAAAACGGACATTAAAAACAAAGGTAAAAATCAGAAAACGTTTGTCTTCAATTTGCGAGTCAACTTTGATCTCATTTAAGCGTATTAATTCCGACAAAAGTATTAATTCCATCGTCGCAAAGATAATAATTGAATTCGCGCGAACAACGGCGGACTTTTTGATCTCGTCGCAAGATGCATTAATTTTATTGTCCGACGAGCATTTCGAACAGAGCTCCTCGGTGTAACGCAAAAAAACGGACAAACAACGCGCCATCGATCGGAATACGATTTATACCGCGGATAGTACGCGGCGGCAAAAGAGCGCGCACTTCAAAAGAATACTCCATCAAATTGAATGCCCGACGCGCGGGCTCCCGTCGAGCATTTATGTATATACATTTAGATATCGATAAAATGAAAATCGCGCGTGTCATACATCCACGTTTAATCTCGCGATTCTGCGAAAATTGCGGGCGCAGTAATATCAAGCTTGTAAAATCAATCGTGGAAACAAAGGGCTTAGTCGACATTTTATTTCAAGAGCCATCAAACACGAGTTCCAATATTACGTCTTACCGTATGACCACATGGGTCTAACAGACCCGGCTGAGTAAAGGTGGCAAAACGATATTTATTTGCATAAAACAAGGATAGAAAGATTCAACTCTTACAGTAACAAATTCAAATTTTGAACCGTATTGGAAGAAACAGAGATTAAGAATTTACCTTTTTTTATTATTATTGTTAACATTACTTACTCCTTCCGTTCATCCATCCTCCAACTTCACTTTTCCCGACCATCTTTTCTGACTCGCAAATACAATTCAAACGCGGAAAAACATTCTCGAATCGAATATTTGATGAGCATTAATTTCGATCGATCGATTTCGTTTTTCCGAACTTTCCATTCTCCGCTGCGACGCTGGCCGTTCTATCAATAACGACCGCGACGCGGAAATATTTTATCAGAAGCGACGGGAAATCGATTGCGACGCTTGCAAATAAGATTACAAATATTTGCTAACGCGCGCTTTGACGAGCAACTCCCGCGAGCGTCGGTTAATTTGCAAATCAAAAATTAAGATGAAAGGGCTAAATCGAGGCGAGAAAGTCGCGGCGTGGGCGAGGATGAAGAAGTGAAAGGAAAAAAGGGGCGGAAATGACAGTCGCAACTTTTCCGGGTGTTTCTCCGTGACCGAGTTCGGCGAATCGATTCAATCGAGTGGCATCGATGCGCCGTGAAGCCTCATTCGCGGTCGATGCAATTAAATATTCGGGGCCCGAAACGAAGAAACCGGTGACAAGTCTTCGCCGCAAAGGTGTACAACGGCCGAAAAAAGTTTGCCCCTTAATAACGCGAGTGTAAACAAAAGTCCGGCGCAAGTCCGGTAACGCGGTACTTCCGAGTTGGAAACTTCTTGAACGACGATCTAACTGCTCGGGCGTTGCAAAAAAGTGGCGGAAAAAATTGTTCCAACTGCAAAACTTCCGGTACTTAATTTCAGGCCGACGTCTTTTCGAGGGGTGTGCGATAAATAAATTGCGAGCATTTCGCTGTAATAAATGCTTGGCTGCAACGGTTTGCGGGAAAACGTGTTGGAAAACATTAATATTTACCGTTGATAGTATTAGTTAAATTGGCAAAACGAAATTATTATTATAACAATTTTGTTATGAAAGTGAATTTTCATTCAAAACCAATCGATTCAAGATTGGTAATTGGTTGGAAAGATATATATTTCTAAGAGTGCATAGTCAATGAGAAATAAGACGAAACAAGTGGGACAGATTTATTTACTAATCGATCATCGAATAATCGGCGATCAGTTGTGTACCAAAATCGCCTTTCTAGGGCAGCGAAGAATGCTTGATATTTATTTGCCGACGGGTAATACCTCGTAAAAATGATGGCCTTTCGCGACGAGTCCGCCGAGTGGCGCGATCGATGGTCTCGTCAATGTTGATCGAAACAAATAACTTATTCATCGACTTGGATCGGAGTTTTAATTAAAGCGCTGATTCAATAGCCGATCACCGGGTCATTAATGCACTGGGAACTGCAATTAATTCCGTTCTACCTTCTTTTGCCCGCGACAAAAGCAATATTTAATGGGCGGGGACAAACATCAAGTCGGGTTTGAGAATCAATTTAACAAACTCGGCTTTTTAGCTTGAATGCACCGAATGAAATTGAATTCATTTGCTTTGTTGGTCAAGAGCCGTACGGTGAAAATGTTAATTACATTTACTTCTCGCGGTGCGTCCTCGTGTCGTTCCATCGCAAAACGGATCTTTGCGTAATTTGTCATAATTCGAAAAGTGCCTGCTGGGTGACAAAGTTTAATAGCCGATTATAATCGGCCAAACAAACACGTAAGAATAAACAAGTGAATATGATTTATTATCGACGTTGACCTACAACAATAGTCATTGTCAAGTGGTCGATGTGGTAGATTTAAATTAGAAAGTGTGAGATTAAGTGAAATTGAATTTTGACTTATGAGACGAAGTAAATTAACCATACAACGTTACATTTCAAAAAGTAACTCCAAATATCTGGTCATGAAGAAGAATTTTACAGTTTTCCTAAAAGTAGTACACAACGAGACGACGAATTTCGCTCTAAAATTTGAACTCATTTACAAGACAATATGACAATATGATTGATATCATATTGAACGGTATTAATCAAATTGTCAATGAGCCCACCTAATATCTCTTTCCACGGCGTGCACGTTTAAACGCAAAGCGGATGGAGCACGTGCACGTCCGCGTGGTCGAAAACGAAAATAGTCAGCCGAAAGAGTGATTCACCCCCGGCTGTCGAAACGGCTAATAACAGCGCGGCGCAGCGCTGCGACAGACACGGCATTCGTTTCGCATAAACGGAAGCAGGTAAGAAATATTGGTCTGCGTCGCGCGGAATACAGTACACGTGAAGGAGATAAAGGTATAGAGCGAGTCAGACTGGTAACGAGTAATGCAAGTCGGAGGCGCATAAATCCAGCCGTAGAAAGCTTTGTGAAGTCGGCACAAGCCACGTTATTGCGGCATTAAAGCCGCCAGGCCCCGCTGCAGTTTGCTATTTAAATGTTAGTCTGGGATTAGGCCGGGAAGAGCCCCAACTTGGCGAATTAAGTCGGGTCTTGAGCTCGAACGAATTCGTGCCAGGAGACGGAAAAGACGGCGACGGAGAAACAAGGCTTGATTTATCGGCGTTCGGCCATCGGATTAGCGAACATTTTCACGAGTGGGCTCGCTTTACTTGCGAAGCTTTCGGCCCGGATCGGCGCTCGCGCGTCGATAGTTCGTCAACAAGAGACATCGCCGACTCGTGGAACAAGTTTTCAAACTTTCTACGAATGTTTTATAAGACGTTCCATCTGTTATTAGAAGACACGATTGAAAAATATCGGAATCTTATTAAAAGTTTTCAATCACAGGCTCGTCCAGTGGAATTTCACTAAGATTAATTTTAATAGAAGTTTAATAAGTTTTAGAACACTTCGATTAGCCTTTTTCGAGAAGTCGGGAAGATATAATTATTGAGATTCGCCATTTACTTGCCGCAATGTGGTAAACACTAGTTGAATGATATTATTGAGGGGCAAAGCAAATGTTCGTATACTATTCATAGTAATTTCGTGCGAACACACGTTAAACATTCATTTTGATTACCGTTTTATTTACTTGTGGCAAAATCTCACGTTTAATTTACGGATTTTCGTATTAATCCAACTGCGACTACTTCATTTAACACGTAACGTAATCTAATCAATATGAAAAATCGCGCTTTTTCAATCAAGTAATTCACGGTTTTACAAGACTTTCAAGTGTTTCAAAAGTTCAACATTGAATTATATGGAAAACAAATGACGCGTTTTATTTTTAATTACGTTCAAAACACTTAATTCTAACAAGATCGACATAAAATCGACTCGAATTTTATAATAAAATTATACAGGTTATTAACATTTCACCTGAATTCTTTTAAACTTTGAATAATCAATCTCACAACACCTGATCAAAATTTAAGTAAAAGACTTTTCGGTATCAACTCAAACCTCTGTAAACGACTCGGTATTTAAAAAATCGACGTTTAGAAAATCAGTCATATTTGAAAGTTCTTACTTTTACAATTAAACTCTCAAAGGCGGCCAACCAACAAACAATCGTCCGTTAAACAATGCCGCCGAAACGTTTCGACTTTCCGTCGGTCGATCACAAATGGCGCCTCTCTCGCGGTCAAAGGTAAATACAATTGCCGAGCGCAGCGGGGCGAGTTGGCACACCGGGGCAAAATGGCACAATGGCGCGCGCACGGGCCATTGTAAAATGCGATGAAAGACGACAAAGAGTGAAAGCGACGAAACAATGACGAAACACGATCGCCGGCACGGGACAATGGTGGTACCGACGGGGGCGGGGGGGAAGGCGATCGGATGATTCGCCGATCGGCGAATTAGCGACAATCGCGACGAAAGTGCAAACAGATCCGGAGAGCCGGCTATATGAAATCCCCGACAGTGGGTCAGTTAAGCACATTAACAAACGCATTAAACGACGCAAATGCCACGATCGATCGTGGTCGTATTTTACGCCATTGTCGGCGAACAATGACGCGCTTTGTTTTGGCCGCGGTGGCGCAATTGTGAACGGCGCTCGTCCACTTCGTCAATAGACCGAAAAACGCGTTCGATATCAAACGCGGCCGACAATGGCCCGCTCGGCGTTTTTGCGCCGCTCGCCCGAAAAACCGTCCGATTCGGAAAGCGGTTTTGCGCGCGACTTCTCACCGGCGAGACAAAAAACTGAGTCAGTAGGCCGTTTGTCGCGCGCAGCCCTGCGATAGTGATGACGGATGCTGCGCGAAAATAAAATATTCGCCGCCCATTTTCGTCCGGGCTTTTTATTTGCTTTTCCTTTTTTTCACCCCCTTCTATGCCTGGTGAGCACAAATTGGAGCGAACAAGAGACCGGCGATTGAAAAATCGTATAAATTGTACGTCGCTAATTGGCAAGAAATTATAGATAGTTAACAAAAGACCGTTATGCGAGGGTTAAAATTACATTCCAGAGATGTTTGTTGTACACGGTTGAAAAGTAATTGTTATAAATAATGAAGTTTTAAACTGAATACTTAACTCAATATTCAGCACTTGAAGTTTTTACTCGAAAAACTTTTGACATAATCCTTAACATCAAAATAAATTTTATGTCTTATTAAAGTGACTTTTATGTTGTGACAAAATTGAACACGTTAATATAATAATTTTGTATAAAAAAGTGTAAATTGTTTGAAATCGAACACAATTGTTTTACCGAATGCTAAAACTTAAATCCGATTTTTCGTATAGTCCTATACTTTTTTCAAACTTTTCTGTTGAAATTCCGTGTATAACACTTAACAATAATTGTGACTGGCTTTAATTGTCCGAATCGAGTTAAAGTATTTATTAATTTCCATCGAAAAGTAATATTTCTATTTCCTCTGTCGAGATGTATGCTTGCCACGTAGCACGGCAAAGACGTGAACGGTTTATATGTTCGGTTGTGTCCAGCGTAGCAGTTCGTCTTTGATCGAGCACCGGGGGCTCGAACAAGTCTTGTATAACGAGCGAAACGCCATTCGAAGTCAGGCTGTTCGAAAAAAATCGAAAAATGGAAATAACCTTTCAACGAGGCATCTTGATCTCCGAAATCGGGCTTCGATAGAATAACTGACCCTTGAGTTCCAAGCGGAATAAAATCAATTTTGTCGATGTTTACGATAATAAAAAAGATTTTGAAGAATTATATTTAATTAACAAACAAAGGAAATCAATAAATAGTTAACTGATGAAAGAAACTCCTTCGTTGAGTAAGAGTTTAGAAAAATTGTTGTTAATTACCTTCACTGTGAAGGTATTAAATAAATAATAAATATTTGACCAAACAGTTACTTAATATAGGAGTTTTTCAGTTAACTATTTATTAATAAAATAATAAGTGAATGGGCTCCACTTATTTTATTTACTTAATTATAATTTTAATATCTTGTTATAAGCGATTTGTTTTTAAACGTGTAATCATCTATATTGCCTTTCAGACAGACTTATTATCATAGTGCCTGGGCCGGAATTTCGTTTGATTCAAACTGATTGCAAACATTTCATTCCGGTCAGGTAAAGAAACATTCGACTGACCAAACTTTTCTTTCCTGCCTTGCCATCTCGTTAATAGTGTTCGTGCTATTTCCAAGCCGAAAAGCGTATACATCGTTGGATCCGTACTTAATTCTTCGCGATAAAAAACGGTACTTTATTTAAACAGTTAATTCATTTCACGAGCTTCCTAACGAAATCTTCGATTCTCTTCGTTTTACCAAAATAGCTTGTTCTCGCGCAATGACTTTCATAATTTCTCGGCTCTTATTCCGACTTCTACTCTTTTGATTTACTTTTTTTCTCCTCGTTCTCTCGTTCGTCGGTATTTAATCTTGTCAAATTCTTCTCTTTCATTCGATTATCTCGATTCGAAAATTATAAGTTCGCAGAAACGAAAGCTTATTCGCATTTATTCGCTTTCTTTTGATCACTGGAACAAGAATACTGAACATTGACCTGTTTATAATGGCTGTTTATAATTTATCATTATCGATATAATATCGAACATTTTTTATTTCAAATAAGCATTACATCATTATTCATTGATTTGATTATTATTATCATTATTGATTTTATTATACCTTATCTAATTTTCTTATAGTAAATTTTTATCTTCAAGCACAACATTCAGGCCGTTGCATTGCGTTATCTGCAATCCAAAAATTGAAAATCATTAAATCAAACTGCCAAGAAACGAAAGCAAAAGGAGTTGTTAGAACAACACTTTTAGAAGTGCTAGATTACATCTGCAATCCTTATTAGCAAATTATGAAACAATTACGTTCTATCCTGTCAGTGACAGTTCGTAAAACGATACATCAGTTTTCAAAGTGTTATCCTGACACAATTTTGTACTTCAGCGAAATCGTTTTTCGCGCGCAAGGATATCGATCCGTGATCCTCTTTCGATCATCCAACGAGGCCTTATTATCGCCCGGATTTCGCCCGACGAAGCCCGGCCGACTAATTTTCGGTGCGGAGTTGAAAGAAAACAGCGGCTTAATCGAAAATCCTAAAACATCACTCGACAGCAGCGCCGGAGGCGTCTCGGTTGAGCGGAGGACGGAAGTACTTAGCCTATTTCGTCGATGGCCCTATAGCCCCGCGGCGGAGAAAGACGCGGCGCGTCTTTCCCCGCCACGAGCCGGGGGGGGGGGGGGGGGGGCGGCCCGGAACACGCGCCAAACGCGGAGAGGGGGGTGCGCGCCGCCGGGGCGTGGGGGGCGGGGGCCGCGCGGGGCCGCTCCGCGTCTCACCGTCCGCGGCGCCCGCCCGCTGTGTGTGGCTCCCGCCCCTGCGGCGCCCGGACTCCGCAACACCACAACCACACGTCGCAAGACGAGGCGTCTCGTGTGGTGCGCCGAGCCAGTATGAGCTG
>JABFOV010002619.1:0-19243 GCA_022817685.1 Aradophagus sp. ZL-2020 | reverse complement strand
CTGTACTACTTGGTCGGATTTTCGCGACTTATAAACACGAATTGTACAATGATTTCTCAAAGTTCGAACTCGTATATTACATACGTACGAAATTCCTTGTTCATAAACATAAGACAGGCTGAAAGAAATGTATTGTTTCGAAATAAACTCAACAAAGTATAAAGTTAAAAATCGATTCGGATCAACGTACCTATTACTGAAATTATACTTGTTACGATTTTACCACCACACAGTACAAACAAAAATAATTTTTCAATTTTGCATCAAATTTCCTTTACAATGTTCAACATAAGAGCATTCAAAATTTAGTTTAAATCTGTCAAATAAATAGCGTGACTACGCTTCCAAAAAACGTTCCTCATTTTGAGTTTTTTTTTCAATCTGAGGTACCAAAGATGTCTTAATTCTTAGACACGAAAAGTGTTTTAAAATGATAACCTTGTTATTACAGTACAAAAAAGAAATTCCAACTTTATTACGTCATTAACTCGTTTAATAATACAATTATTGGAATTACACTATAAAACGTCAATGTCTAAGTCATTTTCCAATACTACTTTAATCTAACGGATCTGTAGATTATTACTATAAATCTGACCAAAGCAACATCCATTCACGATCGCGGCTGCCAATGAAAGGAGCCATTGATAGCGTTAACCGAACCCGGCTAATACTATTCTATAAATTTCGGGAACTAAACATTGGATGGCGGTGGTTTGCCTATGTTAACTGACATTGATTTTATATTCGGTCGGCAATTCATGTCTACCTGGGCTACGGCAAACTTTGTATCGCGTTATCGTGCTTAATTTATCGCTGTCACATGATTTTGATGAAGTTTACGTAACATGAGTTTCTGATCAAAACTGTTACCTTTATAATATATTTCTTTTATTATCATTATGCTTATCTGTATGAATAGATTACATAAAAGTCAGAAGTAATAAGTATAATCGCAGTGACAAGTACACGCAACTACTACCGCAATAATTACTGTATTCACTGAAATTATTCGAAGACCGAACTTGCTCGATTGAAAGTATACAATTAATAGGAGAGAAAAAAGTGAAAGATTGATTGTAAGTTAACGAAACAGCGCATCAAACTAAAAGGATAATAAATAAACACGTTGTAACAATGTTTCGCGTTAGCGTGTCTTCCAACTAAGTTTATACCGAGCAATATGACAAATGAATTTTCCAAATCGTTTACCAAATTCAAAGGGATCAAAGAATGAGGAAATATCATTCAACCGACAATCATGTTATGATGGATAGGCATGTGCGCGACAATCCGCAGGAGTTTGCAAATAAGGTTTGCGTACATTTGCTAAACCAATTATGGAAATGATTGATGCGAATTACACACAAGACGTACCTATGAATATATACGTATAAATATATATATAAATATATTGTATTCTACAACGACGGTCGAGTGTCGCACTTTCCGTCGTGAAAGAAAAAGAAGACCTTTATTTTTCAATACCTCCCGCCTACTTGATATCAAACTCTCGAGACGTTTAATTGTGGTGTACAAGTTATGTTGTCCAGTACATAGGAGACTAATGTAGAAACATTGTTTCGTAAATATACCATGAAAGATGTGACATTTATTTCGTACCGTTTATTCTTACCTTGCTCCTACCTTCTTCCTTTTCTTCATTTTCGATATCAACGATAAGTTATCTACTATATTGAAGTACGTTTTAGTAGAGTTGAAAACTTTTACAATTCGGTAAAAGCAGTTTCAACTTCCTCTTATTTACTATATTAACAATATAAATTCTATCAATGTTACGGTGACTTTTAGTTATAAATTAAAACTGTATAATAAAATTACGAAAAAGGAAGTTGTTTTTCTACTTTCATCAAATTTTACAATGACCGCTTTTACTTCCGACAATTTTTTCCAATTTTCAGTCGACGCCGATTTACTGAACTGTCCCGCGCTTGTGAAAAGAATCTTATAAGTATTACCCCTATTAATCTCTTTAATATAAAAAAAAGTTTTCAGACAAAAATAACCCGTCCATTGGTGAACTTGGCACGCGTTTTATTCGTTCATCGGGTACTTTCGACCTATGTTTGAAATTTAAATAACGATTCCTCAGCTGCGAAATAAACGACTCTGGTTGCCATAGATACTCGGCGCAGTTGGAATCACCGTGTGCGTGCTCGCGACGGCTAACGACAGTTAAAGTCGGATTCCTGCGTCCCCGTGACGATATCTGCGTGAATTCGAACAATGGAGTTCGCTTCCACGTCCTCGTCGAGGAAACACAGATGTGACAAAACTTACAGGCCCATGTACCGCAGGCATTTCGAGTGCGCGTCAAACTACGGGATAAAAACCGCCGCCAAGCGGAAATTAACCTGTCTGTGCATGCTCGACGTGGACGAAGTTTTGGAAGACGTCAATGCCGCCGGACCATCGCACCCGCCGAAAGCGAAGCTGATGAAGTAAGCCAAACTCGCTCGCCCAATACTTTTCATTCAAACTTTTACTCCTCCTTTTTTCGACTCCACTTTTCCTCGTTCATTTTCCGGTAACGAGTTCGCGTTTCGTTGCAAACTTCTAATTATAATTATTGACAAACGGAAACAGGTATTCGAGGAGAGAGCGAACGAGAGCGGAGGATCGAAGGAAAAAGCAGGAGCACGATATCAACGTGGGCTGTTACTTGCTCCAGCGGAAAAAGCCCGAGACGTTTCGTGAAAATTTAATCAAAACTATAATGGCCTGCGACGACGATAAGTCGAAAGATGGATCGGGGCTTAGCGAGCGTTTCGTGTCCGACGAAGACATGGAACTTTTGCGATATTATTATTACATTATGTATGGAGTCGATGACGTGCACGTAGCCTCGATGGATGAGGACATGCTGAATAAGATTCTCAAACTGATTTCGCCTAATTATGTGAACAAGTATCAAGGCACGCTCGACGAAGTGGTCCGGGAAGTTGAGGAGGATTACAAATTGAGCGTCAAGAAATCAGTCGTGGATTTCGTTTTGAAAGAGCCAATGATCGATTCTACTGACGTCGAACAGGTTGCAAGCTATTCAGTATATCATTATCATAATCATTATTATTATCATTACATTACAATAATTGTTATTTTGCAAATAACAGATGTAAAGAAACGAACAAGAAATATAAAGTATATTTATGTTATATATCTATTCCGTTTTCTTCTTTTATCAATCGCAATTGTTTTCTTTAATATTGAGTTGATCTATCTTGTATAATTAAAACTGTGTATTGTCTTTAGAAAAGGAGGAGATTTTAACTTTTTAATTATTGTGTCCGCCTAAAATCCATTTAGATCAAACTATCCAAAGAGATGCTAGAAGTTCAAAGTTTTACAGACGAGCACAGTGCCAATTATATAAAAACGCGGACAAAATTATCTAAACAGCTGGTTTTATATCATCCTTGCATGAGAAAAGTTTTGAACCTTTGGTTTCGCCAATTTGAGTAAGTTACAATAATTATTCCTTTTCTTTTTTCTTTTTTAACAAAATTATGTCTTGATTTTATATTTGTTGCAGTACCGTTAAATTAGCGGATATGATAAAGTATCGATCTCAACTTTCTTACGACATTTCGGAATTCAGTAATGAAATATTGAGTATGATAGAAAATACGAAGAAATTACTTTTCGAAAATTGGTTGCCTAAGGTATACGGTATTTGTCAGAAGGTAATATAAATTCAATTTTCAATTTTTAACGATTACTTTATCGCAATAATAAATTATTTTTGAAACATTAAACTACAGGCTGACAAAAGTGGTACCATACCGGACAAAACTGCTACGTTAAAAAACAAATTTTGGAATTGCCTTGCGACAATCATGGAAAATCATTTACAAAAGCTTTGCTTAAAATCAATTGCGGATTATATGGACTTGCTCAATGAAATTGGAGTAAGCTATGCAACAAGTTTGCAACATTCTTTTCTTGTGGAGGATTCAATCTTCAAACGTTTACTGTAATTCATATAAATTTTGAGTTTGAATCATCCATTCGAGTATGTCAAAAATACAAAGTTCATAACAATTATATTTCTCGTCATTGGTCGCGTTAACTTTCATAATAACCTTTTAACATATAAATGTTTTTCTAGTGTTTTCGTAGGTAAAATGCGTGATCAATGATTGATATTTATATAAATAATATGAATAAATAACACAAATATTTCAAATGCAAATTATTGAATTGCAAAGAAAGTACTGCAAAATTCCTGTGCATTAAATACAAATGTTCACCAATTAGAAATAATTTAATATTTGTTCTTCTTGAACATCTTATTACAAGATTACATAGAATCAAAGTACATAATCAGCGATGTTTTGCAAAGAACATAATCGCTTGACAATTTGCCAACAGAACAATAACAGTGGATTTATATTAAACGCGGTAGTAAAAAAGAAGCGCATCAATTTCGAGCCTTCCTTTGAGTTGTTCGCAGACACTTTGCTTCTACTTCTCAATTCTTTCCCGGAAGTCATATTGACGTTTCCCAGAATAGATACCAAGTTCTACCAAAAACCGACGTCCTCCTATTTAAAGGTTGGTTACGTTTTCTTAACGATTCATAAATCGAATTTCATTTATGATATTTCATTTCTACATCAGCTGCATTATTGATCCGCAATATTTGCATTCATGCATCTACCTAAATAAATATTTATACTCGTCCTATTTCACTTATTTTGTTTGTTCAATTGCGAATAATGATTTCAGCCAGTTATTCTCAGCGAAATTATCAAACACCATTCCGATACCATCGTACGTTTGGTCGACAAGTACAAATTAGGGCCGGAAACGCAAATTCAAGAGTTCAACAAATACGCGTCCCTCATTAACGAGGAGGAGAAAAAGATCGTCGACGATTTCATAAAAGCAAACCCTCCGCACACGTTCGTCGAATACGGCGAGTTAATTAAAAAATATCACCATTTATCCCGTGCTATACTGACGGAGTTTGAACTCACGGTTTTCATCGGCTTGTTTGAAATCCGGAGAAGAAACCTGATGGAACACATGGTCAAAGTATCGGATCGGCTGAAGCAGAAACTGCTGGATAAAATGGTCGCGGATTACCAACAAATAACCAAAGCGTAAATCTCTCAATTTAACGTTGTTTTTATGTGTAAAAAAAAAAGTAGGATAAAACAACAAGGTATGACAATGTTAGTGTTTTATATTAAATTAGTATATGCTCTTCAGAATATGCAAGGAATACCAAGAGATAGCTGACCGAGCTTTAAGCATACCGCCAAACACGACCGAATTGATGGAACTGCGTTTATTTATGCACAAAGCGGAAACCGAAATGATGGTCAATTTAGAAGATCGTTTGCGCGAGGTGTTGAAATATGTATCATTTTTGTCGGATTATACACTGCTGACGTCTATCGAAATTAAAACAAACGACTCTGCCTTCCAATGGTTGGTAATTAAACCTTTAATTAGCAACTTGTCCGAATTAAATATATGTGTAGGAATTGTTTTAACCTCCGGCTATGACTCAATAATTTTATTATCTTTGGACGTGGAACTAAGCCGAAATCGCCAAAAAATTCAACTTTGTTTTAAATAACATTTTTGTATCTCAAAATTATCCAAATATAAGAAACATTACGAAAATTGCATACTCGTACCAGCCTTCAATGAAAATGATGTATTGAGTAACGAACGATGAATTATACTTCACTAGGTACCATCGGATGCCGTCAATTTTTGAGGAGCACAAGAAAATCATCGAAGGAAAAACTGGCGAGTACCAAGAGGCTCTCCAAGTGAAGATCGAAAAATTCAAGCAGGATCTGGAATTGTACGCAAGGCAGTGCGACGAAATGCAGTATTGGGGAAGCGTCGACGAAATATTTCGTTACAAAAAGAAAGCAACGAGCCTAGAGAACCGGCTCACGAACGCTATGCACAAAATCGACAAATTTAACGAAGAAGAGGAAATGTTTGGCTGGGATCTTTCTCAGTTTCCACTTAGAAAAAAGGTCTACTGATTGATTCTCTTGAAGTACAACATTTTCCGTTTTACAATTTTATCTTGTTCCTAGAATAGTAGAATTTTTTAATAATAGAAATTTTATTCTATATTAAAAAGCTTGACCGTTTAATAAACTCGTCTTCAATTTTTTTTCTTTCATTTTTTTCGATATAGATCAAGAAAAGGGTTTTACCCTTCCATCTTACCATCTTAGTTTATGAAGATACAAAAAATTTTAATAGCTATAATATAATTACCCTGACGTATTAGATTGCGGACAAATTATCGCCGTACAAGCAGTTTTACGACGCGGCCTGTGAGTTTATACAGAATCATGAAAAATGGATGAACTCGATGGTAGGCTCTCACGATCCCGATGACATCGAAACCGAGACGGGAACTTTGTTTCGCCTGATATTGAAATTGGAAAAGGGCTTCCAAGAGCCGGCAATCAGGAAATTAGCGGAAACCGTGAGGACGAGTATCGAAGAGTTTCGGGAGCATATGCCACTCATAGCCACCCTCGGCAACCCCGGTATGAAGAGCCGTCACTGGGAACAAGTGTCGGAGATTGTTGGCTTTCCAATCAAAGTCACCGAGGACATGACTTTGGCGAAGGTAAATTCTTGTTGTCGGTTGCGAGTCGAGAGCAAATTGATATTGAAAGTCAAAGTTGTTTGATAAATGGTCGAACAAAATTGATTGGCTGAAACGTCGCTGGAAAATGTTAAACTTCTGCTTCCGTTGACAAATTGTCGATGACGAACTAAACCGAATATTTGGAATTTCATTAAAAAGCTGATTTCACCGTTCAAATACCATTAACAAATACGTTAATTTCAACGTTTTATTCGATGCTTTTCGCGCAAAAAAGTTGTAATTGATAATTATGCTCAGACAAATAAATAGTCGAAGCAATTGTTTTTACCGATCGCTTCAACTGATCCACTTTGTTGATTCAATACACTTATTCGATTTGATCAAAACAGAAAAACTGTCAATCGCTAATAATCTACAATTAATTTGCGCAGATAATTGACTTCGGCTTAGACGAATACATACCGAAATTCGCGACAATATCCGAGGCCGCCACAAAGGAGAGTAATTTGGAAAAAGCGCTGTTGAAAATGCACGCGGATTGGACCGATATGGAATTCACAGTGCTTTCGTACCGCGACACGGGAACTTACGTAATTGCGAGTGTGGACGAAATTCAATTATTATTGGACGATCACCTTACTAAAGCGCAAACCATGAAAAACTCGATTTACATCAAGCCCTTTGAAAAAGAAACGCTGTAATTGCATTACTTCATTAACACATTCAATCTAGCGTACTTCACTCTTTCAACACTGATCGATTGTTCCGAAAATTGAATTCTACGATAATTACATATCAGTTTTAACGTTGATTTCAAAGCTCGCCTTTGCCGCTTTGGATATTGCCTCTACGATCTTTTTACCGTACCTTTTTTTCCCACATTTTCAGCGAATGGGAGGCCACGTTACACCTACTCCAAGATATAATGGATCACTGGCTCAAAGTACAGGCTACGTGGATGTATTTGGAACCGATTTTTTCGTCACCCGATATTCAACAACAAATGCCCGAAGAAGGACGTAGATTCAGTGCCGTTGATAAAGTACAGCATGGTTTTTCAATCTAACAATTCTGAACAAACGTTACTGACTGACACAGTATCACTGAATCGTTAAAAAAAATGTGCCATTGCATGGAAAGAAAACCTCGACAAATTTATTAAATAACCAATTTTTCATATAGCCATGTATACCGTTTGCAAGCCGTCTATACCAATTTGGTGTAAGCGACTTGCAAAAGCAGTATAGACCGCGCCCAAATTGGTATAAAACGTGTCTAGAATTGTACAGTAGAATCGTGTACTGAGTTAAAAAACTTATACCAAATCAGGTTTTTTCCCATGTGCTGACATTCTATGATAAATATTTTCTATTATGTCTGGGGGTAACTGTGTGAAATGATAAATAAATTCCTCATCGAGGAAACTCATAATTCTTAAACAATATCTTCTAAATTTAATCCCTGATAATAAAATAGCTTTCTGCCATCTTTACACATAATTATTTCTATTTATTATTTTTCTCTACACAATTATTTCAAATTCAATTTTTACTACAAATTCGCTTTACTAAAAAAACAAGTTTTTATAATTTTAGAATCGAGAGTTCCCTCTTAAATAGCGGAATAATTTGTTTCAAAGTGAAGTTGACAGAAAACTGACGTATCAAAATTGTTGACCGAACACGAAACAAAATTTTTTCCACTGTCGCTTTACATTTACGCACAGTTAATAATTCAAGCTGACATTTTCCGGTGTAATAAATGTATTATTGCCGTCTGAATTCCACCGCAAAATCCTTATATTCAAGGTGTTTGTGGATATGTTATTAATATTATGTTATACACCTGACGCGCGCGACAGATATGGAGGGACATCATGGATTCCGTAGTTACTGATCCGAGAGTAATGTCTGTCGTGGTAATCGATAAGATGCTCGACCGTTTGAAGAAATCAACCACTTTATTGGAGCTCATACAAAAAGGATTAAATGATTACTTGGAAAAAAAGCGGCTTTTCTTTCCCCGATTTTTCTTCCTCTCGAATGACGAACTACTCGAAATCCTGTCGGAAACGAAGGACCCTACCAGGTAATTATGAAAAAAAAAAGTTAATATCCATAAAAGGCAGTTATCGATAAAAGGTCAAACAATTGATTGCAACGTGCCCTTCCCTCAGAGTTCAACCGCATCTGAAAAAATGTTTCGAAGGCATTGCAAGGTTAAGCTTCACCGATGACATGAAAGTAACGACTATGAAATCGGCCGAGGGGGAAGAAATCGTACTCGAGGACATGATTGATACCGCGGCGGCTCGTGGTCAAGTGGAAAAATGGCTCGTCGAGTTGGAGGCCGACATGAAGAAGAGCGTCAGAGAACAAGTAATTTTCAATACGGATTTTTGAGGACGACATGAATATTTGAAAGTATAATCGTCACGCGGTGACGTTTGTAAAATATTACGACGAAAGGAATCGTTATTTAGTCTGTAAATATTTCTCAATTGCACGCAATTAAAAGAAAATATAATTTAACGCTAATTACGGTTAATTAACGAGCGAATGCTGAATTATTAATAAACAAGAAACTTGTTACTTCCCACACGGTTTAAATAATCAACTGTTGAATGATTAGAGTTAAATATGTTTTAAATATGATTACAACTTTTTAATTGCAATTTATTAAAACTTCAATTTGAATGTAAAAAGGCGAATGTTTCCAGAGCGTGAAGCTTGTAAAACATTTTTTCTTATACTTTTTTTATCTGTATATCAACAATTCAATCAGTTTATAAGGGTGTTCTATACCCCATTTTTTCATCCCTCAAAAATACGGCTCTTAGTAGATTTCTTTGTAAATAATTAAAACTGACCTGCGAATGTATTCAAGGTAATTAATAAAGTTAATTTTGTGCTTTACGTAACAAGGTAATAAAAGCGATGAATGACTACAAAGTGAATGACCGTAAAAACTGGGTACTTGTGTGGCCCGGACAAACAGTGCTTTGTACATCGCTTTTGCACTGGACAAACGACATAACGGCTGCATTTCCTAACGCCCCGAAAAGTTTGTTGGATTATATAAATACTTGCAACAAACAACTGAGTGACATTGTTGAACTAGTTCGTGGAAAATTGTCAACTCAAAATCGTACTACTTTGGGTGAGTCAAAGAAATTGGAGCGATATTGATTTTTATGTAATTTAATTTTATACTTTATAAACATAAATAGATTGTGAGAAAAAAGCTTGCTCGGGAAAAAAAAACTCTCGCGAATGCTTGTGCTACAACATTTTCAGAATTTTACGACGAAAAAATGTTTATTAAAACTCTATCTTGAAGCTTTGAGCGGAAAAGCAATTTATAACGAAATGTCTGATGACAATCTTTTTACGTTACTATTTAGAAGCGTTAGTAACACTGGACGTACACGCTAGAGACATTCTGATAGATTTGCACGATAAAAATGTAACTCACAGCGAAGATTTTAAATGGCTTTGTCATTTGCGGTACTACTGGATCGTAAGTAAATTGAATGTTTTTTTTTGGTGTTATGTTTTATTCTTTTATTGATCAAAGTTCTCATAATCAGTTTCTTTATTTTGCGTAATCAAAGTTGAATGTATAAGTAAAACAATAATAAAAAATAAAACAAAAGTAAATGATGATTGCTTTGCAAGAACCAACAACGCAACGTTGCGTGTTCGCATCCGCATACTTCTATTATTATCATTAATATTGTTATTATTATTATTAAAAATCGTAATTTGAAATATAACGTTGCAATTGAAAAGACCTTACTTTCTAATTCAAAACAAAATAAATGATTTCAGAAATAAATAAAGAAATTAATCATTTAACATTAATATATACCTTTATTGAATTTCACTTGAAGTCAACCTTAACTTATTCGTTGTATTAATTAAACGAATTGAATTTAATGTCATTTCCAAAGTGAAATTAAGCGTCTACCACGCTAACAAAATTGTTACACGAAATTGTATTTTATTAAATTCTGTCGTTAATGCGAGCAATCACGGCTAACTAACACTGACGAACTTTACTCGGTCGTGCAATCTTAGAAAATATAAATACTTCAACTGCAAATATATACTTGCAAAAATATTTCTCGCTTAAAATTCATTTAAATTCAATACGGCTAAAGTTCCGAATACGTTAAGTCAAACATTTATTGAGTTAAATGCCACGATAAGAAACACTTGACCGGCTTTATCGTTTTTTCTAAACTACTATTTATTCGCCTCCAGGATGACAACTTGTTAATGATGATGATAAATTCGTCTCTGCAATACGGCTACGAGTACCTTGGAAACACATCTCGGCTCGTAATAACGCCTTTGACGGACAGGTGTTATCGAACGCTTTTCGGGGCTCTGAGTCTTCATCTAGGCGGTGCTCCGGAGGGACCGGCTGGCACGGGAAAAACCGAAACGACAAAAGACCTCGCCAAAGCCGTGGCCAAACAATGCGTCGTCTTCAATTGCTCCGAAGGCCTCGACTACATTGCGCTTGGCAAATTTTTCAAAGTATACTGCCAAAAATATACAATCGCACGGAAATATACGTCCAAGTCAGCGAAGACAATTTTTCCGCCCTGTCACTGCAAAAAGAAACTGCTTGAAATAAAGTTAAAACAACTACTTAAAATAAAAAATAAGTAGTTTTAAGTTTAAAACATTAAATTAGTAGTTTTTAGTTTAAAACTACTCATTCTTATTTTAAGTAGTTTCTTGACCTTATTTCAAGTAGTTTCTTTTAGCTGCGTACTTTCGTTCATTTCAATCCGGTATATGATTGTTCGCGACGAGTCTACAAACGACGAAACGTTTGCGCCATTCGTCAATCAATACAACTGCTGTAACGTAGCACTTTTAAAAAGCGCTGATCCAGCGAATCGTCCTTCCTACATTGATTACCAACGTCCTCGCATCCTTTTAGCCACAAACGTGGTTAACGTTTAATAACCATTGATTATCGTCTGGTAGCCGTGGAATCCCGATAACTATTAGCGAACGTTAATTAATCGCAATTAATACATTCAGGGTCTCGCGGCGTCCGGAGCCTGGGCTTGCTTTGATGAATTCAATCGCATCGATTTGGAGGTGCTCTCGGTCGTGGCGCAACAAATCTTAACGATCCAAAGGGCCATCAATGCCAAGAAGGAGACGCTGGTCTTCGAAGAAACGGAATTGAATCTCGAGCCAAGCTGCGCCATTTTTATAACGATGAACCCCGGATACGCGGGCAGAACCGAGCTGCCGGATAATCTCAAGGCCCTGTTTCGTTCGGTCGCTATGATGGTAACGTATCTGGATCGAGCTAATTTAATTTATCGCCGAAATCAAGATTAATAACGCGATCCGACTGGAATATAACGTCCGCAGGTACCGGATTACGGTCTGATCGCTGAAAACACTCTCTACTCTTACGGATTCCACCGCGCCAGGGCTTTATCCGTGAAAATAGTTATGGCGTATCAGCTTTGCTCCGAGCAGTTATCGACGCAGAATCATTATGATTATGGAATGCGCGCCGTGAAATCCGTACTGACTGCCGCTGGAAATCTCAAGCTCAAGTACCCAAAGGAGAACGAAGACGTTCTCGTTTTGCGAAGCATTAAGGACGTCAATTTACCCAAGTTCCTCAGCCCCGATGTACCTCTGTTTCATGTAAGTTACGCTACGAAAATTGTATGCCACTGTACTGTCATGAAAAATGCCTCCAATTTACCAGAATATCTTACCAGGAGACAATTAGAAGATTTTTATTTTCTCGTTTTCTCACAAGCGGAAATCCTGATTAATATCTCGAACACTATTGAGCTGATTATAATTAGCAATTATTTGAGATGTAATAATGTACACTAGAACAAGAGTAATAATACACTCTCATCGAGATCAAAGTGTAACAATAATGTTGAAATTAAATTATAATACATACTAGTAGCTGAAATTAAATCCAACTTCGTTCTAAACCCTGAGTTTAATTAGAGATACGTATTCAATTGTAAAAACCTCAGTCTTCTACCTAAATTCAAAATAAACCGTCGGACTCTTCGCTTGCAATTAAATGCTTAAAATGAAATCATGGCTTTCGTTCTGTTTCAAAGCAGACTTCATTCTAACGAAAAAAACGATCAAAATATCCAATACAATTAGCAATCGATTTTGACTTGGAACAGCCAAGCAACTATAGTCACCCTAGATTTCTTTATTATCCTAATTCGATTGATCAACCTCTAATCTAGGGTATAATGTCTGATCTATTTCCCAACGTCGTGTTACCGGAATCTAATTACACTGACCTGAATAGTTGTATTTACGACGCCTGCGAGAAGGCGAACGTACAATGCGTACCCAAGTTTTTGGAGAAAGTCCAACAGATTTATGAGATGATGATCGTACGACATGGATTTATGATCGTGGGCCACCCGTTCGGGGGCAAGTCGACGGCTTATAAGACTTTGGCCGCTGCTTTGGAACTTTGCGAAGAAAGGGTAGGTCGATGTTAAGCCAATACCCAACCACGACGCTCGGTCAAACGATGGATCGTCAAAAGTGATGTTCTACTTGCAGGGTTTGATAAGCGAACGCAAAGTGGAAATGACGGTAATCAATCCGAAATCGATGACGTTGGGCCAATTGTACGGACAGTTCGACGCAGCGTCGCACGAATGGAAGGACGGGGTGCTGGCCGTGAGCTACCGTTCGTTCGCGGTCTCGACCAACGAAAACAGAAAGTGGCTGATATTTGACGGGCCGATCGATGCCGTGTGGATCGAAAATATGAACACCGTGTTGGACGATAACAAGAAACTGTGCTTGATGAGCGGTGAGGTCATTCAACTGTCGCCTACGACGAATTTGATTTTCGAGCCGATGGATTTGGAAGCCGCTTCGCCCGCCACAGTATCCAGATGCGGTATTTCGTTTGAATCTTTCATTCTGCCATTCGCACGTACCATTCACCGCGCATTAAATCCGACAATAAACCCCCGAAATTCGACAACTAATCTCAAATTCGCGGTGAGATTTATAGTGACAACTATTGTGAAAAGTCGATATAAACTATTGTAATGAAGCTTCCATTATATTTTGAAGTGGGAATGAATTGTACGTGCGTTTAGTTCGCTTGAAAAACGAGGTTGAAAAGCATTTGTCAAACTTCTGGTCAATTTGCCTTTGAAACAAAATAGGGATGATTTACATGGAGCCGAGTGCATTGGGATGGGAGCCTATACTGAAATCCTGGATGAACACAACCCCGGCGCTATTTGGAGATTGGCTGAAGAATTTCATTTATAAATCATTATTCGTGCGATTTTGCCGGCCGATATTCCATTTGCTGCGACACGGAAACGTCGAGGTATCAAAGCGCGCGCAACGTACACAAGAGAAGAGCCGGCATTGATCAATTATAATTGATTTCCCTACTTGCCCTAATAATTTTATATTAATTAACCGTTATTGCAGGAAATTTGTCCCATGCCTGACGCGAATATACTGCGATCTATCACTTACTTGATGGATTGCTTCATACGTGACTTTTATGATAGCGAGGCGAAAGAGGCGCCCAATGAATTGGATTTACGAGCGCAGGTTGAAGTACGTCAATGCATTTGTGTTTTTGTAACGTGTTTTAATGTAACTAGATAAACTTTCGATATTGTGCGCGGCGAAAAACGAGTGATCAATACTTTCAATCCTTGGTGTTATTATTTTAAAAGAGATAATATACAAACAGTTATTATTGTTAAAAACTAATAATAATGTTAAGGCGGCTGTTTGAATTCATGGTAAAAGTATGTAGCTGTGAAAATATTAATATAATTTGTAATTCGATTTTGAAGTAGATTAAACTTTCCTTTGTGGTTCGAATTATTTTAAAAAGCAGCACGCTATTAAAGTGGTATAATTTTATAACATCATTTTTCTCAACATACAATTTATTGATTAACACATTCAAATATAATACAGTTATATGTCTGTCATCAGCTGAATAGCACATCTTTTTTCAAGAATATCAACAAAATAATTAAACTGAAAAATACAAAAAGTCTCAGTATTCCTACAATATTTTTTAAAACTTTATTCAGGGATCTTTCTTTTTTTCCTGCATTTGGGCTATGGGAGGAACTCTCAAGGCAACGTACAGAGACCGATTCAGCACGCTGTTCCATGGATTGCTAGAAAAAGAATTTCCAGCGTCCCTCGTAAAAGAATTTCAATTACCAGAAGCAGTGCCGCCCCCTATGAAGCCATATATCTTCGTAATGCCTAAGGATAAACTGGTTTTCGATTATAGATTCATTAAAGAGGTATTTCATTATGAAAACGAATTAACATTCCATTTGTGAATAAACGCCAAACAATATGATAACGCATTTGCAGGGCAAGGGTAAATGGAAACTCTGGTCCGATGAATTACTCAACGTGCCTTCAATCCCTCGAGATATTCCAATGAACCAAATTATAGTTCCAACGGTAGAAACCGTCAGGTACACAGCTTTATTTCAACTTCTAGTTCAACATCAAAAGCCGGTGTTATTCGTTGGTCCAACTGGCACTGGAAAGTCGGTGTACATAACCGATTTTTTGCTCAAGAAGAATGACACCTTTGTGTACAAACCACTGTTCATCAATTTTTCCGCTCAAACTACTGCCAACCAAGTGCAAGAAATCATAATGAGTAAGCTGGACAGAAGGAGGAAAGGTGTGTATGGACCACCGATCGGAAAGCGTTGGGTTGTCTTTGTGGACGATGTTTCGATGCCAATGAAGGAAACTTATGGAGCGCAGCCACCGATTGAACTTCTGAGACAATGGCTGGATCACTGGCAGTGGTAATATTTAATTCGTGCCTGGGAAGAAGAACCTCCGTTCCTAAATAGGCAACTGAATTCTCCCGTTCCTTCCTTCTTTATTGTTAACTTAGGAATGGTGGTTTTCCGTTGCCAATTCAAAACTGATGGCTCTTCTACCAATTACTGTAACATTCTTTAAGCTGATAATGTAGATTTTAAATTAATATTTTAACCCCGTAAACATCTTCCAACAATAACCGTGATCTTACAATTTAATTTCTACCGGTATCTATGAATTTACCTATTAACGTGTCAAGATAAACTTAAGTAATTCTAGAAAAGCGTTTCCAGTGAATCTATTTATTGATATTAGGTACGATTACAAAGACGTAACGCCAATGAAGCTAATGGAAATTCAGTTAATGTGTGCAATGGGTCCTCCAGTTGGAGGAGGCAAAGATGTGAGCGCCAGGTTCAAGAGACACTTCTTTACCTTGGCAATATCAGATTTCGAAGACGATACAATGATCGCAATATTCAGCAGAATCATACTCTGGCACTTGGACACCAGGTAAATTTTCATATTTCTTTTTT
This sequence comes from Aradophagus sp. ZL-2020, assembly GCA_022817685.1. NCBI lineage: Eukaryota > Metazoa > Arthropoda > Insecta > Hymenoptera > Scelionidae > Aradophagus > Aradophagus sp. ZL-2020. The sequence continues at coordinate 3,212 of JABFOV010002619.1, read as the reverse complement.
GTCAGCTTTTTTTATAACGGTCGATGTTTCTCCAGGGGCTTCAGCAAAGATTTTGATCCTTGTATCGATCAAGTCGTGTTAGCTACTTTGGACGTTTACAAAGAAAGTTTAAAAAATTTATTACCAACTCCGGCCAAGTCACACTACATGTTCAACCTGCGTGATTTCTCAAGAGTTATACAAGTAAGGGAACTTGGAATTAATTTTGAACTTTGCTATTTAGCTTGGAGCGATTCAATAACATCGGAATGTTAGGGGGTATTTAACTTTATATTGGTTGAAATTAGTATTTTAATTATCTGCTGTCGATTAGCTTCAAATGTGTTTACAGTGTTAACATTCGAGCTGCGTTATGCAAATAATGAGTCGTATTCGATCGAAAATAAGTTGACGTTTAAATTGTAGGGAGTACTTTTGTCTGTGCCAGAAACAATGCCGACACTGGTAAGCATTAAACGACTTTGGGTTCACGAAATCTTGCGAGTTTTTGGAGATCGTTTGGTAGACGACGATGACCTACTTTGGCTCGTTCAACAACTGCATACTACTGTCGAAAAACATATGGAAATCAACATGACGGAAATGTTCCAAGAATTATTGCCCAAAGAAGCGAAATCCGTAAGAAAGTTCGACGTTTACGATATTTTGTTCACTATGTATAAAAGAAACGTAAATCTTGTTTGAAGTTATAAAATTTTGTACAAGGTGATATTGTCCATTTGTTTTTGTTTCTTTTTTTTTATAATTTTTAGAACTATTTTATATCAAAACTAACTTCTACAGGTAAAAATTAATGAGCTACGAAACTTGGTGTTTTGCGATTTCGCTGATCCCAAAGCAGATATGCGTTTGTACCAAGAGGTTCCTGATCTAGAAGTCTTGCGTGGAATTGTCGAAACGTATTTAGTAGAATACAATGCGATGACGAAAAAACCAATGAATTTAGTTTTGTTCAGGTTATTATTTCGCAATCAATCCTGAGAATAATAAAAATTACTGCTTAAATGGTAAGGTACACTACTTTAACGGCAAAATTGCTAGTAGTATTATACTTCACCATTAAAACAGTAATTCTAATTTAAATGTGAGATGGATGGTGCTTAATAAATAATGGAAGGACACAAAATAATACGAATATTTTACGCACACAGGTTTGCCATTGAACATTTGTCAAAAATATCGCGAATCATAAAACAGCCGAGAAGTCACGCAATGTTGGTTGGAATCGGAGGATCGGGTAGACAATCTTTGACGAGATTAGCATCGCATGTATGCGATTATGAAATATTTGAGATCGAAATTAGCAAACATTACAGCATGCACAACTGGCACGAGGACATAAAAAATATACTGAAAAAAACAACGTCGAGTGATTTGCATTCGACGTTTCTGTTTACCGACTCGCAAATCAAAGAGGAAAACTTTTTGGAAGACATTAGCAATGTGTTGAATTCGGGCGAGGTACGGACGTACCTTAATTTTTCCTGCAAACGTTGATTGTTTCTTAACTTCTCGACGTTCGCGTTTTAGGTTCCAAACATCTTTAACGCCGACGAGAAATCTGAAATATGCGAAAAAATGAAGCAAATAGATCGTCAGCGCGAAAAGTCCTTACAAACCGACGGCAGTCCTGTCGCGCTATTCAATTTATTTGTACAAATAGCTCGTGATCAACTGCACATTGTGTTAGCGATGTCTCCAATAGGGGACGGATTTCGTAATAGAATTAGAAAGTTTCCAGCACTCGTAAATTGCTGCACGATTGATTGGTTCCAGGTAAACCAATTAATTACTTATCGTTACGATATTTATATTTTGAAAATGCATGTTCATTGACTCTGAACAGTCACCCCGTGGCAATTTATTGATTTCATGAGTTGGTTAAAACATTCGCTTCATCAATAAATTTGCCTCGTTGTTGAAACAACGTTCGTAGAATGAAATAAAACAAATTATCGGAAAGTGAAATAATTATGTAACGTCGGTAATTTGTACTTTAAAAGCCAAATCGAAATAAAAACAATTCACTGTAATTTGATATAAAACAATAACGCATGAGTATTTCGCGTTTTCATTAATAAAACCGAAAAAAAAAAAAACTTTATTTTCAAACGAACATTTTTTTATCGCCTTCGACAATAAAAATGTCGTCACCGTTTTGTGAGCAGTAACTTTTTGTTGCACGAAAGAGTGCTCTAAAAATAAAGTTTCGTTGGAAAAGTTGACGTATGAAAAAAGGCGCGTAAAAAAGCACAAATTACCCGTAGCGAGAAATGAAATGTTGAATGTACGAGGACCACGAAAGTTGTAAAACTTTCCACAAGATCAAACGCTTGTTAATTAATGCTCGTTTTTTTCCGATTCATCAAATTCATTTCATACGTGAAAGCCGTGGCCCGAAGACGCTTTATTAGCGGTTGCCACGAGATTCCTCGATAAAATTGAGCTCGCCGACAAAGAGCGAACTGCCGTCATTGACATGTGCCGATTCTTCCATACCTCCACCGAAGCTTTGAGCGTTGAATTTCAAACGCGACTTGGCCGGTATAATTACGTCACGCCTACTTCGTATCTAGAAATGATAAATACCTTCAAAGACCTTCTCAGCAAAAAACGGAGGTATTGAACATTGACAAATTCGTGATACAAAACGCACGCGAGAATTATACCTTTGAACGTAAATTTCAAAATGCCCGAGTAAAATTGATCAATTTCCGATCAAAAATTGATCAAAGTAAATAGATCGAAATTAGATCGATCGAGTGACACCTCAGCAGATCTAATAACTATATTTTTTGATCAGATAGGTAAGCATGTAAAAGACGAATATCTTTTTGGATCAAATATCGATGGATTATCGATTGGATGTCCATCGAAAATTGATAAAAAATTATCAATAGAATGTCGATCAAACATTGATTGAATGTTGACCAGAAATCGATTGAAAACGTAGATCAAACATTTTAATTTGGGATGCTCTGCAATTTCCCCTGATGTTTTGACGCCGTCATATACGAACTATTTACGATCGATTTCTGTTAATACAGATATATTAATTAACGAAAATCAATCATATTTGATCCAAAAAGATATTCTTCTTTTACATGCTTATCTATCTGATCAAAAAATACAGTTATTAGATCTGCTGAGGTGTCACTCGATCGATCAAATTTCGATCTATTTACTTTGATCAATTTTTGATCGAAAATTGA
>JABFOV010002618.1:0-19243 GCA_022817685.1 Aradophagus sp. ZL-2020 | reverse complement strand
CTAAAGACCTACATATTAAAATTTACCTTCTAAACGGTAAAGTTTACCATTGAAATAGTGAAATTTTATCGTTTAAATGATAAAACTGTTTGATGAAAAATGGTAAAAGTTTCACCATTTAAATGGTAAATCTTTACTATGTACATGGTAAAATGATCATTTATTCGGTGGTAGATTTATTTTTTTCCGTCTTAATTTAAATGTTAACCTCGAAGTGACAAACTTGGAAAGGTGAAAAGTGAATAGTTGTAACTCAACTGGTTCACGTGGCATTAAAGCTGTTGAGTAAACTTTTTTTTTTATGTTTTAAAACAAGGAAATTCTTGTATAGATATTTTAAGGTTAACATGAATGTAAATAATATTTTAAAATTACTTTTCACCGTGATTGTTTTTATTTATTTTTTTAAATTTTATTTTAAGTAATGATTCAGTAATTAATAAAAAATAAATTAATAATATACTAAAATTTAAATGCAACATAGTATACATTAAATATTATTTGATCAATCAATTCGACGCGCACAAATAGAGTAAATAAGTCACTACTTACAAATGAAAAAATGAGATTTGCGGTGATACCATTTGGTTCTGCCAGTGTAAAGTGAACACGAAGTGTTTTTAATTTCTTCTTATTTTAGTACTTCGTTATCAACGCAGGAACGGAATATTTAATCCGCAGACACGGTATTTTCTCCGGTCAAGTACAAAAAGGAATACCGTGCTTCGTTATTAAAAATAAAATCTAATTTCGCTTGTGCAGATGTTTGATTTTTATGAATTTGAACAAAATGGTAAAATATATGACATTAAACTAATCGAAAAAATATGAAAAATAATTATTAATTATTGACGTTTCATTAGAATTAAAAAATTCAAACCAAAAAGTGAATACTGTGGCATAATAAAGTTTCCAATCTTCTTCTGATCATTTTCATCAAGGGATAGTTCTGACTGAATTTGAGATTCTGACTCAAAACACGTGTTCCAAAAATTTCAAAAATTGTCCAATTTTTTTTCAAAAATCTTACGTGTTTGGTGTCTAACTTGATCAAAGTAGTTCAATAACTGTTAAAAAGAGCACGGTAATTTGAATGCAAGCAATCCCAACTGTTTTCCGGCTTGAGCTTACACTCGAATATAGAAACTCGAGTAAAAAATAAATCTAAAAATGACATGGTATAGAAAAGTACCAGAACTGGTGATAAAATAGTTAATTAAAAGTAAACATTAAATTAAATTAATTAAAAATCAACTAATTATGTTGTCGATTTTCCAGCGGGTTAAAATTGTACATAATGTTTAAAAACTGACCACAACGTCGCTGGGGTATGGCGTTCACTTGGGTGGGCGCCTACAGTAAAGTTGTCGTTAAACAGCTAACCACAATGTCACTGGGCTGCTGCGTTCACTTGAAACGAAAGACAGTGTGAGCCCACGGCTAAAATTATCGTCCCATATCGGAAAATAAGTGATGAGATAAGAACTTTATTCATTATTAAATGCTCAGTTATCAGATTCAAAATCAAAGTAAAAGTGAATCATTTTAAAATCAAAACACTCTTAGAAAAAGTCATTGAATAAAAATAAGTAAACACTGCACGATAAAATGTGTTATCTACATGCTTGCTTATGAAAATTTATAATTTTTCCTTACGTGAATGTTACAAACACAAACATGAAAAAATAGCATGCTAACTTGTGTTTAAATGACTAAAGAATATCGTCAAGAATTTTTCTTAATAATAGTTGAAAATTTTAACTTGATTGGCTTTTTCTTAAAGTAAAGTTTCAAAAAATTATGTTACAAATTTGATGAACTTAACGGTTCTCGTTAATAAGTTTAAATGTTTGCTTTTGATAATTTTTAATTTGCACATCTGATTAATTAAATTTGCGCTTTTGATTGAACGTAGGTTTTAATTCTGTTCCAATTCTACGCCTTTTTCTATAATATTTTCATTTTATCACACTGAATTTGCAAAAATGCATAAATTCCTCAAGTTGGAATACAAATAAAAATCATAAAATCAACTATTTTTATGCCTATTAAAACATTTAAATTCGTTTTTCTCTGTTTCATTTATAGTGGACTTAACTAGTTTTTCCTTACAATCAAAAACACTGGAAAAAAATTACTTTAAAACAGCATCTAGCTTCCTTGTGACAGCAGAAGAGAAAATGTTAACCTTAAAAATGTTCAATTAAAGTGTGAAACTGTTAACCCATTGACCATTGATGTTGAGGCTAAATTTTCTGATGTTGTTTCAAAATGAGGAATAGTAAAATAAAATAATAAAATAATAATAAAAAAATAATAAAATAAATATTAAATTAGTAAAGGATAATGAACTATCCGGCTAGTGAAATGTACTGTCGGAAAAAAGAATAGAAAAATCGGATATTTTAATAGTCTTTTAGTATATATTTTATATATATACATACATACATATATAATTTATGTTGTTAATAGTAATGAACTATCTGCATGCTAAAGTAAATCGCCCACGTATTAAAGAACGGTGAAATAGTAAAAAAAATAGTGAAATTTATTATTCATCGAGCGTAACGACAAATTTTGTTTGAAGACCATCAACTCTAGCCATCGAATTGTCATACAGCATATTCCATACTGTTCGTGAGGCCCGCGAACTGCGATGTGGCAGCTTGTCCAAGCGATTCTCGACATTGGTGAAATTCGGTTTCGCAAGCCGACGTGTGTAAGATTTGCCGACGGGCTGATGTGGTACCCACAATCGGACTTGCGAAACAACCCGTCGAACCGAATGACGAATAAGTTAAGCAGTCGGCAAGGGAGCCGAACGAACGGTTGACCGGTTTAGTCGAAAATATCTCCGGCGTTTGGCAACGATTGTTCCTATCGACCGTGGTAACGTCAGGTAATTCTCCCGCAGAGAAACAGTCTCGATGAGATATTAAAGATATGCCGAGTTCGCGGTGGTTGGAAAGGCCCACACCTGGGTGAAAGGAAAGTACGTGTGTGTATCCGTGTGCGCATGCGGACAGATTAGAAAATATGGCGGCGCACTGTTACACTCTTGTTTAACCGAGAGCCGAACAGTGCTGCAACACGGTTATTACGGCTGTCGAATTTTAATCATCGTTTAATCATCGTTTGCTTATTAGCCCGCACAAGTCGAATTAGTATCAATTCATTCATTATATTTTCATACATGAAAAATACATTTTTTTATACTTTACTCATTGTATATTATAAATTTCGTCAATTTATTATTCCATGCGTTCACACAGAACTTTATTCTCAAATTTGTGTAGCTAATTTTATTTTCAAATCGTCAAGTCTACATATATAATGGTATAGAGATTGTATGATTTTAATTATAAGAGAACATCGACAGTAGTTTAGCTTTACTTGCTTGTCGATAGCGACGTAAATTTTATTAATTCAATATTTATTTATTTGTCCCGAATGTTCCTTATTATATATGTTGCTTTTATTACTATTGTTACTTCTGATATTTTGAAGAATTGAAACCTAATGTTAAAAATCGATATTAATGGACGCAGCATTCAACTGAAAAATCAGTAAATCGTCAGCTCACTTACAACATCGAAGCAATATCGAAGCAAAGTTAAAATTTGTAACTGTTAGAGGAGCAGTGAGTATTATGGGCTCCCTAATCTAACTCGTCAATATTATTAAAATGTTGCACTGTCAAGCTTCATATAATATTACAAATCATTCTTAGGTCAGTTTTCCACAAAATTTCGCAATACCCGTAATTAAAAATTAATTTTTTTATTTATAAACTATAACCGTAAAAAAAAGTGTGTATAATCCGTAATATTCGCCACGTCGGGTATTGGGGGCCACCTATATTTTAACACGGAAATTCGTTGGTGAATAATTGAAAATACAATGTATGAATGATTTCCATGAATAAAATGCTATCTTAACGAAATGAGGAACAGGTATTGATGAAATTATGTTAAATAAACTTTAATTTGTTTAAAATCCTTCAAATGTAATAAAAATAGTAAGCGGGCATTATCACAAGAGATTCATTTCACTGAGAACGAAACAATTATAAGAATGATTTTCATTATTTAAAATTTATTATAACAAATTAATTTTATTTATAAATAATACCCGGCAGTATACTTTAACATTTCACATGGCCCACAATAGCCGACGCTGACTTTTTCCATTTTCAAATTACTGTAAATAAAAACAATAAAATATTTTAACATACAAAACACCTAATGTGAATAGAAATAAATTATTTACATACAGAAAAACTTGTTTAACATGAGCTATAAAAATAACACAATAAATATTAAAAAAAGTGATGAAATTTTATAACTCGACGAAGTGAAAACGACGCACATATATACAAATTAATTGAAAACATTTTTTAATGCAATGATTTGTTTAATTAGTATAGTTTCACCAACAGAACCGCCTAACAAGTGAAAAAAGTATATAAGCTGCCTTGATTTTCAATAATTAATGTGGTCCGCAATAGACGGTGGCTCGTAATACCCGCCGCTCCTCTATCTCAGTGAAGTATGCGATATATGCGACTGTTTAAACGTGTATGTATGCGACTGTTTAAACGTTAGCATTGAAATCTAATGAAAAAATTGCTGTTTTCAACAATCGGTTTGAAATTATCAATCAAACAAAAATTAAAGTTTATCATATCTACTATTACATACTGTTGTGTAACATGTTAAATCTCACCATTGTGACTATTGCAGAAATTGCACTATCCCAAGTTATTTTAAAATAAGAAATAAGACTTTTTTAAAATATAAAATATTTGACTAATTTTCTAAAAGAAAAATTTAATCTAGAAAAAATGGCGATCATCAAAAAACTGAAAATTTTTCAAACTATCGGCATTTCGCTCAGAAAAATATTTGAAAGACGAAAAAAATGGGTCAAAAAGCCGTATTATTAATTATAGTTTTAATGTATTTTTATACTTTGTTGCCAATAAAATCAAAGAGTGATATTTCTGGTATCGCGCAGTAGTTCAGTTTTGTAGAAAAGGGTATAATTTAGGCAACTACCGACGAAATTTGAAACAAAGTTTGTCAAGAAAGCCCGAAGTATATCTTTTCAGTCCGAAGAGATCCCGTGAAGATATCCGCATAACGTACTGTTGACACATCAATATTTTTCTCCGTATATATTAATTTTCAATAATTTACGCATTTTGATTTTACATTTTCACCAGAAAGTTAAATCTTGTTCGTCATTTATTTACACGGAAGATTAATGCCTTTACAGCGACCCTAGAGCAAATCCCACGTTAATCATACTCTTAAAAATGGCGATTTCTCTTACTCCCTTAAACTTGTCTAATCCCCAATAGCACGTCTACTTGCTCAACTACCCAACTTCAGGTAATTGAACTTACCAGGGTTAATACCGACTTAACCCTTTTCTCATTACTCTGGGAAAGTTTAAGAAAACGCTTGGCTGATTAACGACCGAAGATTTTTTTTTTAATCGATGTATTCATTTCAAATAATAGAATTTTAAAACATTTTCAAGTGACTATGTACTTATATACTTCAAGTGACTAAGTAATTTGACTGGCGATGATACTTTAAAAATTTAGTACACTCTTTTAAAAATATATGGTTAAAATAAACAACACTCACTCGTTTTTAGAAGGTATTAGTGCGAATATCGACCTAGAAAATAATTAATTGAATGAAGAAAAAAGTCACTTGAATAAATTATTTTCCATTAGTGAGTTCTGACTTTGAAAGAAATAACTTCCTAATAAGACTGTCTACAAATTGTAATGTTGTCTTATTTGATTCTGCAATTAAAAAGTTGATAAAAGTACAGTAAAAAAATATTGGAACCACCGACGGTCTTAATTCTTCATTTTGAAACTAAACATTAAAAACAAATTTTGGTACTTTTCTTAGTTTGAAAAAAAATCATATCGATTCGACATCGCGAAGTTGGTTACACGCGGAAAAAATTTTCTGTATCACATGCATGAATGCTTTCAAGGCACGGTGCATTACAATTTACTGTACGGTACATAATGTATTACTGTAGAAGCACCATTTTTTCATGGGTTAGACCCAGAAATTACAGTTTCAATTTCAATGACGGTAAAACATCTGTTAATGATTTTACAATATATTTCTGGACCACACGCAGAAATTTTATGATTATGGGACCCAATTTTTTCCGTAAATAAATTTCTTAACTCATGTGAGTATTCATTAAGATAATTACATCTTGATGCAAGTTATTTTGAATATCTATTTTTTCAGTGCAGTTTTCAACTTTAGTAATTTATGCTTTCGTATGTGATTCCAGAATTTCCTCCTTCGCTCCTTCCGAAAAGATACATTTTATTTAGCAGGAAAGTAAATTAAACGATTAGTTGCTTTTTAAGCAATGTAAAATTTTTTATGATTTATAAAATCAACTTACCATATTTTTCATTTATTGCGACATGATTTTTTTATTATAAATATACTAAATTTAACATCTTTTTTTTTATTTCTGTATATATTTTCGACTTTTTCCTGTTTAATATAAGTTGACTGTTTCAGGTTAAAAGAGTGTTGAACAGTATATAAATGTTTTATTGCACTTTATGCAATAAAACAATTATATGAGGAACACACCTTTTGAAATTAGAACCGTACATACAATTGTTATTAAAGGATGCATAACAATTTTTCATGAATAATCAAATTCAAGTGTGATTTTAAGTTACAACGAAAGTCCCTCAGAAATATTCAAATCGTTTAAAAACCAATTCACAAATGCATTCATGTTATTGACTTGTAACATGCCACATGAAGTATCCAGCATATTTAGACAGACAAAATTGCATGCAAGACAATCAAGGACAGCGTGAACGGATGTGGCCAATAGTTGTCTCGAGATAAAATATGTTTAGACAGGTACACATGAGTGCAATAGTTGTTGACATATGGAAATAATTTCAAACACATCACCCGCTGATTGTTATTTGAACGCGCACTCGGACGTTTTGGGTATAAATATTTTGCTTTGGATAAAATAATAGAATGCATGAAACTGCGTCAGAAAACACGTTAAGTGATCCAACTCAAAATTTTATTGGAAATATAATCTGACTGTTACATAATCTATGTAAATTTAAATCGAAAAACTTTAAATGTTAGTTATCGATATGTTATTTATTTGTATAGTGTCATAATACAAAAATCTTATAATTGTATTGACAGTGTCATATAAGGTCATGAAAATACAGGGTTTTTTTGAGACATATGTGGTTGTATCTTTCAAGAAATTATTTATTTGAGAAACTATTTACAGCTATACGCAGCTGTATATGTGGCCTAGAAATATTAAAATTACTTTTAGGTACATTAAACAGTCCTAAACGACACTCCCAACAGTCTCACAGTTGTGAGACTCTTTTAAAAGCGATTTTCATTTCTCAGTATATTAATACTCCCAAAATACTCTAGAAGAAATTAATTTGGCAATGGCAGGGACGTAACGAACACCATTAATAGCCCTGGCAGGGAAAATTTTTCTGATCTGGTCCGAACATAGTTCTGAGTAGGAACATTATTCTGATTAAAGCCATATTGATGCCGTGCGTTAGAACCGTATCAAAGCCATATCAATTTATACTATTTCTACTCGTATAAGTGGAGCAAATTTAATATATTTTTATTTTTATCATTCAAATTTTTCTCCAGTTTTATTAGAAAAGCGTGGATGTACTTTTCGAAATAAATAAAGCAATAATCAATTTTATTAAAAAACAAATGCATGTTTTTAATTATACCATGTCAACGATGTTTCAGAAAATAAGATAGTAATTTTCTCTTTTAGTAAAGCATGTTTCGCTTTACTAATAAGTTAGTAATTTTTGCCTTTTATTTTCCTCAGTGTGTCAGTTAATTTTCCAATGGAAACTTAAATTTTCAAGACTATTCGATACTTGATGCAAGGTATTCAATTTTGTATTGTCGTTCACTATCATTATTATCATTATTATCAGCATCAATAACAGTATCAACAATATCAATATTATCAACAATATCTACAATATCAATAATATCAAATAAATCGACATCATAATTGTAATCGTAATCTTTGTCGTCGTATTAATCATCCCCAACAACAAAAGCTCGTCAGCAGCACGTGTTGGCGAGGAGACTCAGCCGGGTATCAAAAAGCCGCGTGCGAGGAAATGTCGGTCGTAAGACAAATCGCAAGAGCATCGACGTTATTCACTCGGTCGTTGATTCACACGACGACGACCACAGGATGAAGCGAACCGAGTCGAAGTCGTGCGCGCGCGCTCACTCTGGCTGTGTGTGGTGCGATGGTCGACCAGGGGTGGGGATAGGAGACCTTGAGCCGCGTCACGTGACCCCAAGGTGTGCAGGGTAGGGCACCGAGGGCCTTGACCTTACCACCGGCCTGGGAAGAGAAGCCGCTGGCTGGCTGCGCCGCCGCCAGCGCTGCAACTGCCGTGACTGTTACTCGTCGAGTGCGGCGTTATAGAGCCGCTTCCAAAAACGTTGACCTCCAATTAACCGCGGTTGAACGGAGTGTCACGTCGCCACGCAAGTGGAATCCGTCGTCTGCGATCGCAACGCAACCTAAAATCACCCGGATAACCTTCAATAGGTAGCACGGCTTTTCTTTACCGTCTGAGCTTCTGATCGGAAATCATCGCTTTCGAGTCGTTCCTCGCTTTGGGCCACTGTCGCGCGAACAATGTTCGTTCGTACTATGAGGCGGGAAAATTTGAATACTTAAAAAAGAATTTTCAGGATGCAAGGATCATATAATTGGTTCATTCCAAGGACTTCCGTCACTCGCAAGATTTGCATTGTGAAAAAATGGCTTAAAAATGTTTTTCAATCACATTCGATATGAGAAATTCTCCAGAATTTTTTTAAATTTTTATGATAATTTTTGTTGTTTATAATTATTTTATAATTAAGAAAAGAAAGTTTTAAAATATTTTTAGTGAAAGTTCATTTCTTACCTATGATAAGTAGATTAAAAAAGTAATTTCAGAAAACAGCCTCTTTTATTCTGGCTGTAATCTCAAGACAAGTTTGAGTATACATTCTTCTATACAACAAATTTTAAAGTGGGCCGACTGAAACAGCACATTTAATGAATTTGAAATGCTGCAGTTTACTAAAATCACCATATTAATGACTGCTTCTTTTTAATTGTAAGTAATTTATTATATTCTATTTACGTTTCGAAAAAATTGTATTTTTGATTTCTTGTTTAATCTGACATCCTACTGTTCTATAGAACATCTACCATTCCCTCGGTGTTTTAAGGAACACTTTTTAATTTTCGTTTTCTGTTCTCTGTTTTTAAGTTGTACAAACAGTACATTTTCAATATTTACCTCTGTTTTCAAAAAGAAATCAAAGAAATTAAACGTGTAAACGATTTTATATAAATGTCAAATTTATAAAATATTGTTTAATGTGTCAAATATCTTTATTTATTTATCCGATTTGTTTACTGTTATTATTTATAAACATTACGTTGTATGTTTTTGGTAATTGTATATGTTAGGTTTGCTATTTTATTATTATTTGTTAAAGTTTGCTTACAAGCTAAGCATTTACCATTTTTTTTAGTTACTGATGATTTGTGTTTATTTAGTTCAATTATTTTCATTCATCTTCCCAAATATTTCTGTTGTTTTTATTTTATATTACTATATATTTTGTGTTAAGATGTTTCAAGATTAAGAACATTTAGAAGCCAATTCATTTGAATTTATAAATCGGTGTACACGAATTTCTTTCAAACATTATTTCACATTACTTTTTATGGAAAAGTTTGATATATTGATGATCGATGTAATTTTACAAGGATTGAATAGTAAAAAATAAATGAGAGAATGAAAACTCAGTTGGTAAAATAGAAAAAACATCTTAACTCTAGAATTTACAGTTCTGATAGAGAACTAAAAAGGATACAAGGCAAGTAAACACAAAAAATGAATAAAGTCAAAGCAAATCACTCATTCTATCTCTGTTTACTTTTCATGTTTGTCTGTCGTGCATCTTTCTCCGTTTTTTGACAAAACTGTATGTTCTGGAGTCAAGGATTTTTTTGAATACGTATTTTGTTTTTCTTTTTTTCGATAAATTGTTAGTCAGTGTAGAGTACATTGACATTTTGGAATATTACTTGGAATATTTGGAATATTATTAATATATTTAGAATATTATGGAAAATGAATTTCAAATTTGTTGCAATTTCACAGAATTTCTAAAAAGCTTTCATTTAAAGTTATACGAATTTATCATTTCAATAGAATTTTTCTTTACCACTTAGCGTGTAATTTTCACAGTTTCAATGGTATAATTTTGCAGATAATTTTTTCAGTGTACATTTTTTTTACTCAGTAAATAATAGTTGCATCTAAGTAAATTATGGTAGCAATAGTAGTACTTTTTCCTCAGGGAACGATTTCGCGAGCGCAATTTGGAAATATAATAAAGCAATCAACCGCCCACGCAGCATTATTAATCGGAATGGCAGCGGTGAATACATTAATTTCTAAACTCATACGATTGAACACAAGGTACATAAATTGCTTCGAATAAAAAATAGTGTTAACATTTGTACTGCATGCATGTGAAAAACAAAAAAAGTAACAGCAAAAGAAGAAAACTGATAATTAAAATTAATTCTTGGAAACTTTAAGGTATGAAAAATATGTTCTCTTCATATTGTTCGTTTTTTGCGGCAAATACAAACCGTTTTTTCTACAGGTAACAATGTTACTTTTTTTCTTATTTGCGTGCATAAATAATTATATTTTGTATACATCAGATATACAAATTGTATACTTATATTATTCCACATAATGTTAAAAACTACTCCAATAAAAAAGGTAAAAAGTGCTGAATACTAAAACTATCAACTACTAAACTGTCAACAGTTTTCAACTCTATTGACAACTTAGTGCATTCACTCACAAAAATCTTCTTCGATCAAGAATCACTAAGTTTTGCGATTATTTTCTTCGATTAAAGCCTAACTTTAGCCTGTCAAGACATTTTTTCTTGGCTTAACCACTTAGTATCTTGGAATAAGAAAGTATTCTTGGTTCAAAAACATTTTTACTTGACAAAATATCAAGATACTTTTTTGATTTGAATCAAGAAATTTTTTCTTCACTCAATGCATTCTTGTTGTCAGTGCTCGAAATTTGAAAAGTGCACAATTCTTCCAACTTGTGATAAAAACGAAACTTTTAAAATCAATACTTCATTTGCGCATTAAAAGATTTAAATTCGTTTTTTTTTTTTTTTTTTTTTTCGGTATTACAAGTAGTGGAGTTAACTGGTTTTTCCCTGCGGCCACAGATATATGCTGTTAATCATGATCGGCAGTATGATGATAAATTTTTCGTCTAATTATACATTTCATCAACAATTAATATTTATATTAACATTTCAGCTTGTTGGCATTTCCGCCGTTCTTTTCGAGCTTTTATCTCGGCCGAGGCGCGTCTCACCTGCGGGCAACTTTTGCCTGCGTTGTCAGGCCAATTTTCTGCCGCATCCAACGAGCCATGATGCGATGTGACCAAAGGCACTCTAGTTATTGCACCACGATTCCGTGGAAGCCGCGGAACGCGGCTTTAGCAACGCCCAAACCGGGTAATCGGCATCGAGCCGAGAGGAGGCCGTGCTGGAATGCGGGTCCCGCGATTATGTATTTATTTTATTAATCGATAAAAAGTGCGGAAACTGGTTCCGGTAGCCGCGTCCCGCGCGCTGTTACGCACGCCAACCACGAATCCGCGTCACTCGGGGCGAAAAAGCCGGCCGCCCGGAGCGCCCTTCGCCGCGGCAAGTTTTTACAAGCGCGAATTCTTTCGTCGGCGAAAAAATGTCTTTGTGCTGCCAACCGCTTTGTCGACGCGCCGTGCCGACCCTGCTTCGGCTTCAAAGAAACGATCGCTTTAACGTCCAATCAACGTTGATGAGGGGAATTCAAAACAACATTTATTCAGCTTACAGTTTAATATACCGCACATTAGTTAACCCAAACGCGTACGGTACAAATGTATTTCGAAAATCATTAATGTGATACATATGACATATACTCAAAAAAATGAAAATATATTATTAAAATGTATTAAACGTATACTTCTTTAATTCAAACTTCATTTTCTAGATGAAAGTAGTTATTCTATGTTATTCTATAGTTATTCTATGTTGTAGTTATTCTATGTTATTTCATATCGTATGTATTTGTAATAATGATAATTAACATATATGTGAATATACGTATTAAATTAATATTAAAAAAAGTTAGATTCCATTGAGAATAATGTCGCTTTGTAGAGCCAAAATTGATGTGAATATTATTAAATGGATATTTCACTCCGCTTCAAATTATGTACAAAAATCGACGCTCCATCGTAATTAAACGCTCTTTCATGTGCATTTATCCCGGTCATATTTGTTGAATTCACGACAGTTTTGACTCAATATGCAAAAATTGAAATTGTTTATAAAAGATATATTTTCAAAAACTTTTAAAACTAGAAATACCTAAGATCAATTATTTTTAATTATTTTTAATTGTCATACTGTTAATATATTACCAGCATATACGACCATTTGCCGAATAAAAGATAATGATTCTAAAAATTTTAATATGAATACAAAACTAAATTATAATCGAATTTTATTTTGAATTCAATAAGATGAAAATATTTATAATTATTAATTTATTTATTTTTTTTTTTTGAATAAACTTATTTTTTATATTTAAATATATTTCTAAAATATTAGTCAAAAACATCCAAAAATACAGTTGTTTACATAAAAATGTATTTAAAATACGTATAAAATAATGAATGTAAATGTATGTAAAATTTCAAAATGCATCTGAATTTTCCAGAGTTTATTATTAAACGAAAATTAATTGGAAATCAATCAATAAAATAAATTGAAATCAAAAATGAAGAATTTTACTTACTAAAACATAAACGTACTAAAGCTTGTTTTTACAGAAATATTTAGCACAAAATACATTTGTTTTTATTTCAAATATTGGATTATACTTTATTTTTGTTTAGTAATAAGCAAAAGTCTGGCAATAATCTGGCAAAAGTCTGGATCGTAATCGCGAGCCAGACGTCTGCCAGATGCATACCGTACTAATGCCAGACTTCTGAAATCTGGCACTAGTATGGCATAAATCTGGCATGCGTCTGGCTCGCGATTACGATCCAGACTTTTGCCGGACGAGCTGGCAAACAGTTTTTCCGCGCGGGGTATACATAAATATTTTTTTCATACATGTATTTGTTATGAGGTGTTCTTTGAATGTCAATTCGTTTATGAAGAAACTTCATCCTTAATCAAGAGTGAAGTTTAAGTTTACATCTCGAAAACAAGGGTTGCAATTGTACGAATAAAAAATTCTCTTTTACCCTCCAGGTGCCAACTGTATTTTTTAAAACCCATTTAAATAAACAATATTTTTCATGACTTCTCAGGAAACATTTTTTTTTTTTAAATTGATATCAATATTTTTAGGTTTTGTTTTAAATGACTTTTCAATTTAAATGTTTCAAAAGTGCGGTCCCTGAAGTGTATGGCCGAACGGACATACGTTCGCAACTACACACGGACGTAAGCACGCACACGCACGTGAACACACACACACACACGCGCGCGCACGCACGCACGCACGCAGACATTCACGTACGGTCAGTGTAAGTGTAATGTTTACTCCAGTTGCGGAGCTCGTGAGATGTCGATCTTCTGAGTGAGAGCGCGCGCGCGCGAGTGAGAGAGAGGTTAAGAAATCTTTCTCTCCCCACTCCGAATTGCGGTCAAACGATATCCTCCAGTTCGTTACCTCTTTCTTTCTGCGCTGACCTCCATGTCTCGCACCCTGCGTTGAGAAGTTACGGCCTCATGCAGATTTGTTCTTTTAAATGTGTCTCATATTAAAATAAAAAAGAATAAGAAACGAAACCTGTTAAAACGAAAATGATTGATGAAATTTGATGCAAGTTTGTTGTATATAGTCGTGTATAGACGGGATTATCGCAGAAATGAGAACAAAATTTGCAGTTTTTGGATAACATAAAAGTATTCCTGAATAATAAAGTTGATGGCCCTTTGAAGTTTGCTTCAAGAGATAACTTCATGCATAACACCTTTATTTTCTGACAGATCGCTGATGGAGTAAAATTGTACGATTTTACGTTCCGTTAGATCCGTTATAACTATATGAGCATATTTAAAAAAACATTCGGAAGAAATTTACTAATTTCAAAATCACACCACAGGCGCGTGCGAAGCGCGCGCTAATAGTCTAGTATTTGTAAAACGGAGATTGTCGAAAGCGCAAATTATAGTCATTTTTCCATCAAAAGCGCAAATTGTAAACTATTAAAAGCGCAAATTCGAAGCTATCGAATACGAGAACTGACAATATTATTAAATTCATAACGTAAATACTTTTGTTTTGCTTGTATCTTTCAATTTAAACTTGAATCAGTTTCGTGTTGTTACTATCAAAGGTGCTGAATGTATTTTTTTTTTATAATTATAAATACCGTTTTACACGAAATACAGCAAATGGGGATAAGTTTTAGCGATGCACAAACAAAAATTGCAATGCTTCTATTAATACAAACGAAGCAATAACTACCGTTACTCCGTCTTTAAATGAGCACAAATGTAATAAATTGTACAGCACATCGGATATCGAGAAATGTGTAATAAAGACAACATGCAAAAGAAAAGCTTTAAAGGAGGTATTAGGTATGCGACCTGCCAAAATAAGTAGATCAACGTTACTAAATAATGTCACAGATTCGATCACTTATGATGTAGTGGAAAATGTTAAGCAAGCTATGTACAGACAGCGACGGACAAAGTTACCTCTTCAATCATTTCTTATGAACCGCTCGCAAATTAATTTATTCTAATTCATTGCTTACGCTATAATTGATAAATTATTTTCATTCAGGTGGACAGTTTAACCCACAGACAATTATTTTAGATTTTGAATTGGCAGCTCATTTGGGTGTACGGCAAATTTTTCCTAATGCACTGAGAGAAAAATTTCGGTAATTTTTGTGAAAAAAGGCGCGTAAAACTACAATTTTTCCTTGTAAACTGAGGATTTATCGCATCATTCTTATAAATTACAATCTAAGATTGTAGAAATTATTCGAGAATGAAAAAATTGATAAAAATTCAAATAAAGCCATTCACATGTACCTGTGAATGATTTTGCGTTTTTGTGTTATCTTTAATTATTTAAATTTGATTGACTACTTTATTTTACAGTCACCCATCTAGTTAGCGATCCACTCCTGAGTTGCTTGACTTAGTATACTCGTTCCTTCCTCACCTTCATCTTTGCGTTGATATTCTTAAGTCGATTCAAGCTGAAACTTATCTAAAATTGAAGTCAACAACAACAAAAATAAATTATAAGTTAACGGCAAAAGAAGTTTTCCTTAAACAAGTGTATGACAATTATACTGCAGGAAATATCACTAGACTGGAAGTATTACAAAAGACTTCCGGGAAGCTTTTATCGGTAGTTCAATAAAGAGTTTCTTTCAAATAAATATTAAATATTGTTATATAACAGATATTAATTTTCAAATTAATATTGTTGATATATTGTTATAAAATATTATACAAGTATTGTTACAAAATATCGTTTACATCCAATAAATTTTTTATTAATTCAATTTTGCGCTTTCGATTGATTTCAATTTGCGTTTTTATCGTTTTTGACTTTGCGCTTTTGATATGCAACCTTTGTAAAATACAGATCACTAGTGAAATTATATAAACACTGTATAAAAGTTATATATGTTGTGTTTCTTTAAATATAAGGTTAAACAAACCATTTTTTATGTAATCGAAAAGTGATATTACTGTATCCACATATGAGTTACTGGAAAATTACATATGCATGGAAACGGGTCACGCAGTATGATCAAAGTGTGTCTTTAAATTGCAATATATATAAAATTTTACTACACTTTCATCTGTAATTCACGACTTCACATAGAAATCACGAATAAATTATTTGAACATTTCTGATATGTTACTATAACGTCATGGGTGAGTCAAGGTAACATTAATAAGCTGTTATGTGATAGTCATATATAGTTGTTATTATTATTAAATATTCGTGAAGTTTGTTGTGACAAAGTCGTAGTACTGTCGTGACTTCTCTGAGACTTATACATGATCTTTCAGTGACTTTTTTGTTATTGAATTACAGATTATCTATAATAGAAAAATAAGGTAAAGTTAAGATAATAAAGTTTTTATTTTTACGTGACGATTTCATAATTTAGAGATGCCTTAGTGTCACTTAATTTTAATCACATTGCTACGACATACTTATCTTACAACTTAGTTACAACGAAAAGCTACTTTTGACGTATAAGCTTCGACGCATATATAATAAGTTAATTTTGATTCATATGTGAGTTTCAGATGTGTCGCTCATAATATTTCCGTGAGGTAAAAATTTTTTTTTTCGGTTGCTGGACTTTTTAGCGTGCTGACAATAAAATACTGTCAAAAGTATATTTGAAGGTGTAGGAAACAAACAGTTTTATTATATATATTGCTAAGTGTTTAATAATGAATGTATAATTTGTATAAAAATAATTAGAACAGACTAAATTTTATTTTCTTGTATTCGCCAGTCAAGCGAAATTCTTTTGAATTTATATAATCTCATTCGATTATATTAATTTTTTTTTTTTTTAATCATAATCGATGAAAATCTAACAATTTGAACCGACGTTAATTAAAAAATTGAAGTTGTATTAAAAATAAGCGGTACAAAGGCCGACCAACAAAAATGTCACCAGACGTCTTGGGATATAAATATTTATGATACTGAAACCCGTATCTGCTTCCGAGAACGTGTGTTCGACTGAATCTGATCGCGTAGAATCCTGTGAGTCCGTTTAGTTAATAACGCACACGATCTCCCCGCGTACCTTAAAACCACTTTGTATTAATGGGTTTTTGTTGCTAGCAGGTCGATCGGTGGTTAAAAGATGAAAGATAAGACATGGGCAATGATAGATGAAAAATGTGCATGTATATAAACATACGCGCGCGCGCACACACATACACACAAACTCACACACCTCATACACACATAGCCACATAGCTGGCTGATATCATGTCAGCGCGACTTCATGTGAAGCCATCACTATGCAATCGATGAATACGCGTCTCCATCGCCGTCTCCTATTTATATCAAGCTAGCCATGTCCGTGTCCGTTTTCGCGCGAAGGTCGTTCGTGGGACCGGAAGTGGGCTGGCCTTGTGAATGTCCGTTACGCACACCGCGGACAGTATTGTCCCATTACTTATCCCCACCACACCGTCCAACCCGCAAAAGAGAACCCACAATCGCATCTAAGTTACCTTCTTCGCACTCTAGTTTTGCAGATTTATTATAAATCGTATACTTTTACATTATATTCTTCTTTATTTTAATTTTAAATTCCGAAATCACGAAGAACGTTCCCTTTAAAAATTGAATCGAGCGCTTTGTCTCAACGTGATGCTCGCACAAAAAAACAAACGTAATTTCATTTTTAAATATTAGTAGGATGAAATATAATTTGGCAGCTATCTGGCAATTCATAAATCAATAGTCTGGTGGTAATTTGTTAAATAGCTAGCATTATTACGTGACTGTCTGCCAATCCTGGCTATAATGACTGTTGAAAGTATGGCTGTTTTTTTTTTGCCAAAGTATGACAATAATCTGTCCCGTATCTCACGACGGATACCCAGACGTATACCAAACCTATACCCGACTTATGCTACACCTTCTACATACTTGTGCCAGACTAATCTTAAATTGCTGCTAGACGTTTTTAACTCAATTTTTTTGCGCGGAATAATCGTTTGAAAATGTATTTATTCAATAATACTCATCAAATACTCTTTTTCTTTCAGTTCACATGACGAATTCCTACTATCAAACGTGTTCGTAGCATCGAAACTTCAAGTTCAATTGAAATAATCTATAAAGCCGTCTCAGGATGCTGAGCAATCCCGTTGACAATCTGATTGTCATAAAAAGGACCCGTCGAATTGTCGCATCCTTAATTCAGAGGCTCGCAGCTAGCTGAGAATGTCTGAGCAAAATGGGCCCACCGAGGGCCCAGGATGGTGGACTCCATCACAATCTTGGAAATCTCAATCGTCCATCTCTGGCCGTTCGTCGGAAACAGGAAAGAACGTCTCAGTTACCACTATCAATGTGTTACCTGCTCACGAGATGCACGATGGTGAGGACCTCATAATTTATAATTTGTTTAGTGGAAAAGGGCTCGACTCAAAATATCGCGTGAAGAAAAGTCCAACTTTAAATATCTTGCGATTTACATGAATCTTATATAAACATCAAAGTCAGTTGAAAAGTTTTCAAAAACCTAACAAATATTTGTTTTTTATGTACTTTTAACTTTAGACATATATTCTTGAAAGTGTTCAATGTTAACGGTTTATGTGCATATTGTAGCACAACAATTAATGCATATAAATTTTAAGAAAATGCGGTATATATTTCTTAGCTATTAGAAAAAATTTTAGTTGAAAGCAATTTTTAAATTAAGAGCTGTGTAATTATCGTTTTGCAATGAGGTTACTAATAATTTGTCAACCATTTAATTCTAAAGCTATACTTTAATTTTAAATTGCATTAATAAGATGAACGCACACAAACACTGAACAAAATTTCAAAGGATAAGAAGTTGAGAAGTTTACTGTTGATCAGTTAAAGTTTTCTTTTGAAATAGAAACATGAAATTTAATCTTTTATTTCGTAAAATTATATGACCATTTGTAAGCAGCCACGACAACAACGGTTTCTCAAGACTCATGGGATTATTCTCTAAGTCTTGGGGAAAGACGTATGAATGTATTTGAAACAGTTTTTACATGCGATCGCGATACTCCGTGATCGGTCAAGCATCGCCGATCATTCCTCAAGACTTAAGGGATTATACCCTAATTCTGATGCAATAAATTGTTCGGCATATGTTAAGGTATAAACAGTTCAATTTAAGGGGGTTTTTCGTATCTTTTGCCTTAAAATAGGGCTATATTTAAGATTTTTTTTTCGAGAAACAAAACAATACACACGATTGAGGTTTTCATCATTATTTCGGCGATATATTGGACTATAA
>JABFOV010002617.1:0-19246 GCA_022817685.1 Aradophagus sp. ZL-2020 | reverse complement strand
ACGACTGTCTAGCTCCAGTGTGCTCCCAGGTCGGCGGAGCGCCACGTGGTGTGTTTTTTCAAGGCGCCGGGGACCCCGGGGACTACAAACTGCCTACCGCGGGGGGGGGCCGAGGGTGGTAAGGGGAAGGCGCCGGCGCGGGCGGGACGGCGGACCTTCGCGGGTTGGGGGGGCGGTTTGGGGGCGCACCCCGGGGGCCCGGACCTTCCCCCCCCCCCCCCCCCCCACTACCCGGGGCCGATCTCGCGCGGGCGATTTAGGGACGTCATCAATTATAAATCCGATAAAACCGAAAATACTTGGCCATCATTCCCGGCGAAACTTTCTTAATTGTTTCGAGAATAATGGACCGGTCGTTCGCTTTCCTTATCTACTCCACGCCGAAATTGATAGCTTTTCTTCGGGCGATTTCTGCTGAGATTTACATAATACCGGCTTCCATTCGTAACGTGAAAAAAGTTTAATCTAGAAATGTCAGTGGCGGAATTTATTGCCGAGGAAAGTGTGTCTGGAATGACGCGTTTTGGCTTAAGATGAATTTGTTTGAGCTGGGTGTTCCAAAAATATACAAATTTTGAATTTCGGATAAAAATTGAAAAAGAAGTTATAATAAAAAAATTAATACATAAATTTAAAATAAATAAACTTACACTGGGAAAAATGAACTGTTATGGTAACAATCTAGACTGTACAATCTGACTGTCGAATATAGAATGTTACAGTAACAGTCTAAATTGTACAGTCTGATCGTTGACAATAGACTGTTACCATAACAGTCTAGACTTTACAGTCTGATTGTTGAAATTACAATACAATAACAGCCTAAACTGTTACAGTAACAGCCTATAAACTGTTCATTCGTTCACCGATTTCATAGCGTTATGTTGCTTTCGCAATAAAAGCAACATAACCTGCAATTTATCAGTGAAGACTATACAGTCATAGACTATGATATTTTACAGTCAAAGACTGTTTACGAAACAGGTCAGACTGTCCACATAACAGTCTATTTTTCTCAGTGTACTGTATCAATTATGTTGGAAATATTATAATATGCATCCAATTTTTTACATTGTAGTACAATAAAGTCCTTTCAATACATATAAGTCCATCTACCGAATTTGAAAATAAAATACGTTGGCATTACTGACCATAACACCAACCATATTTTATTATCTTGGTAAGAAAAAAATCCTAATCAGCTCGATACAAATACCTTTTACGTTGGTAGTCCTTCGAGTTGCCAACATAAAATTCATGTTTTTCCTTATTGTGTAGTATACCGTCACTATAGTATCAAAATTCGTAAAATTGGAATTCCAAATAAGAATAATCCACAAATTCAGACCTGAAAGAATTTTTGTAAATTTTACTGAATTGTGCAAAGGAAAAAAAGTTCTTGAAATTCAATTGAAAGGTTAAGAAATCAGGTCCAAATTTGTGGAATAACGCGTCGAACTTAACTCGAACAGCAAATTAGACAGTTTTATTTTCCTGCATACGTTATCTCAACCTAATACTTACAAAAAAAAAAAAAAAATCATACGACTGCGTTTGAATAATGCAAACCTCCTTCTCCTCATCGAAAACAAAACAAAATGCCGTTTTAAGGAATCCAATTCCTTAAAACGTCGAACGTTAGTTAATAATTTTCTCAAATTATCTGAAAAGCGCAGATGGAGCTGGACGCGAACAAAAGTGGAACTGTCATAAAGGCCGGAGCGCCCCCCGTAAACCGTCTTTGGTCGGGCTCGTCGACAAACGAGGTTTCTTTTTAATTAAACTATCACCCCCAAGGACTGTTCCCATCGCCTCCTCCGCGTCTTGCTCCTCGCGCCGAGCTCGAACCCTCGGACTGGCGTCTTCAAAAAAACCCAGACTTCCGAGACATAACAACCGACAAGCACGCGTTATCAGCACTCGCCGGCAGTCCGTTCCTTTTTCCTTCTCGGGAAATTCGTCTTTAGGATTTACTAAGCGTGATATCGACATCAGAACGTCGTTACGAGCCAATGCCGAGGTTTGATTATCGTTGATTCGATTAACTTTGTGCGCCCCGTGCACCAGATTAAGGAAATGTCATATCGATTTCCAACTAATTTATCTTTGTGTTCATGAATTTTTTTCGTATCGTCCGAACATTGGAAACGTTGTACGTAATCATCGAGATTTGTTGAGATCGCACTCAAGACAAAATGTATCTTGATATTTTGCCAAAAACAAATTTTCTTGAGCCAAGAAAAGTTTCCTTGATCCAAGATACTAAGTGATTAAGCCAAGAACAAATGTCTTGACAGGATAAAATTAGGTTTTAATCGAAGAAAATAATAGCAAAACTTAGTGATTCTTGAACGAAGATAAAGATTTTTGTGAGTGCGTAAGTTTACCGAGAGAATTCAGTAGTATACGTTACTAGTAAGCTGTAACGCAACTATTTAGTGTGCATGAAGTTTGCAACGTTTAATTGCAACGAATTCCAGCCTGGAAAAATGACGTCCATCAGTTTGCAAAAAAACATATTGTCTTTTGAATGGCTTTATCTTTTTGCAAATTGTTTAATAACGATTTTTCCAAGACCAAATTCGTTGCAATTAAACGTTGCAAACTTCACGCGCATACTATTTAAATAAAAAAAATATACCTGTTTTTTATCTACGTAGCGTACTGTGCCATTTAAGTAGCAAATTTTTCTTTAATTTTATATACAATAATTTCTTTTTCATACAATATTTTGTACGAAAAACTTCCCGTAGTTTTTGATGTCGTTGAACTAATCTAAATAGCAAGGATGGACGATTGAATCGCGATTGGTCGATTAATAGATTATTGTAATGCGATTAATCGAATATTATTAATCGCATCTAACGATTAAACGCCACTTTTTTAATAATCGTATAGCACTACTAATAAGTATAGATCAAATATACGGAAAAGTTTTCTCGGAAAATATTATCTAAAAATAAATTTTTTCGCATATAATTAAAGGAAATTCAACGACGAATCGACCTGTTCTTATTATTTTTCATTGACATGTTACATTTTCGTATAACTGGTAATATTATGGCTTAGGCGTCAATTTTGAAATTCAAATTTTGCAATCCAACACGGCATCCTTTCAATCTTGTGCATACATATATCCATCTTGCACGTACGTCTTTAAAATAAAAATCATTCGAAAATGACGAAACTGTCATTAAAAAAACAATCGATCGTCTTTTCGTTAAATCGACTGATTATCCCAGGTATTTTGTATAGCCCAGCCTTTCCAGCCAACTGCTTCGTAAAATTACCGGGGTTGGTCAGTAATGAGGGGGTAAATGGCGAGGAAGCATCCATCCCTCGAACTCGCTGGTTCTCTAATCACCAAGACCGCTCGTTAGCGAATTGAATGCTTCCCGAATCAGGCGAAATCACGGCGAATAAAAAGTCAAGAAGTTTTCTCGGCTGTATCTTCCCGCAACAATCGTCCGCAGTCTCGATTTGGAAAACGTCAGCTTTTTGATTCTCATTTTAAAGTGACAAATCCAAATCGCTTCGAACCAATAAAACGAATCGAGAAAATTTAATTGCCAATGAAGTCGAAAAAAAGTGAAATCCGTGTGTTGAGAATTCTCATGGCATATATTTTGAAACTTACTGCATACAGTCTCAATTACAAAAAAGTAAAAATTTACAACATTGGAGAAATCGCAGATAAACGAGGTAGTAACCTCATGTGGACGTTAATAGGGATGGGCGGTTATTAAAAAAGTTGTGATTAAAAAAATATAAAACCATATCAAAAAATGTGCAAGAAGTTTGCAACGTTTATTTGCATCGAATTTTTAATAAAAAAAAATAAATATCATTTCGTCCATCGAAAAGCAAAATCAGAGCTTAAATTCATATCAGCACGACATAAAATAAAACAATTAATTTTTTCGTTTACTTTTTTCGTTAGAAATGTATCTTTTTTGATTGAAAATTTATGCAACTTGCGATTCGTTGCAAATAAACGTTCCTCGCAAACTTCCTCGACATATCAAAAATTTGTATGAAATAATCGATTTCTTGATTAATCGAATTATAACTAATCGATGTAATTTTTCCGGTTAATCGCAACGAACAATCGATTATTCGATTAATCGCGCTTTAATCGCCCATCCCTAGACAATAAAGATGTTACCGTGAAAAGAAAGAGAAACATTATTCCGATCTAATCCAAATAATTGCCCGAATATTCCATACCGTAAACATTAATCTATTCGTCGTAATTATCAAAGAGAAAATAACAGTACACTTTATCGAGAAATATTGTTCTCGCTTTTAATCAAGAAACAGTTCTCTATAACTAACGTTGTAAAACATTCTACTTTCAAGCCGGAAATTCAGAAAGTTTCATTTATATTTGAACGACCGACTGATAAGCGCGATAACAAGGGAAGTCAAAGTTCACGTTTTTCCGCTTTTTCTTTTTTCCTTTCATTTCCTCTTTTTTCCGTTTTAATGGTAACTTAATGATCACGGTATACATCTGTTCATTAAGGAACCCTCTGCGACAAGGCCGCTCTGCTTTTCGACGTGCTCAGTTAAAGGTACAAGGGACGATTGACGAATCGGTGTGGGCGAGAAGATGCGCGAATGAAAAGGGAAAAAGGAGGAAAGGAGGAAAACCGTGAGCGGCCAGACCGGCCAGAAGTCCTCATTACATCCTGCGAGAAGAACAATACGGCGGACTCAAAGCGACACAAATTACTTCTCCGAGCGGGAATTAAGTGAATTCAGTCGTGCGATCGCACGGGGGATGAAGATCGAATGGCGAAATTACGATCCGAGAGGGCGGCCGCTCGCTGCTTACCAACGAAGCTCGAGTCCGTTGATGACTGAAAAGCCATCTTTATCGCGCTGCCGAGGAAAGGCCTTCCGATCTCGTTTACTTTCAGGCGTTATGATTGTTTACGCTTTACATCTTTCCCGGCGTCTCCGAAGGACCGATTTCTCGGGGAAGTATAGTTTCGGCCATTGTTCTTCGATCGTCCTTGATCTGAGGTTTGCGAAATCGGGTGTCAGGATTAATGGATAATTGAGAAATTGTTTTACTCCGGTTTGATATTTTATGAGCTGGACTGCTTTGTCGGAAAGTTATATTTCAAAATTTCGGGGTTTAAGAGGATGTACCGAATTACGAAATTTTAATTTTGAAATTGGCGCCAAAACCATGGTATGTGAAAAAGGAACGTAAAAATGAAAAACAATGACAACGGGTCGATTTTTCGTTAAAAGTCTTCTAATTATACACAGGTGAATGAATTTTTCAGATATTTTCCGCGAAAACTTTTCCGTAAATTTTACCTATACTTTTTAGGTTATTTTAACCATATGAAAACCTACGGGAAGGTTTTCATACAAAATATTGTCTAACAAAAAATTACTTCATATCAAATTAAAGAAAATTTATGAGATAATTGATCTGTCCTCTTAGTTTTTATTCTCAATTTTAAATTAAAGAACGAAAGACACTTGAATATCGGTAATGCAGGAATCTTAACTTATCTAAAAATTTAGTGGTAAGATATGAGGTAATGAAACTCCTACAATTTTTTTAAAATTGAATGAAAATACACTTTGCTGCTTTGGTTTGAAATATTTTTTTGATGAGCTGAACTGATTTTCCGGAAAATTTATATCACAATTTCGTAGTTTAATTGTCTTTAGGTCAAGGATTTCAACTCTTCCAAATAAATGGTGGTGAAATATAAGATAATCGTACTCCTCCAAATGTTTTGAAATTGAATCAAAATACACTTTGTTACATCTGTTTGAAATATATTCGGTAATTTCTGGGTGAATTACAGAGATTTGCAACTCCTTCAAAAATACGATTGTCATTATGAATTAACATTAAACTTATAAATAGAAAACTTATATCCAAAATAATTGTAAATATCGATATAACATTAGATAGACATCAAAATCAATGGGAATATAAAGGTATTTAATTTTGTTTAATTATTTCACATATAATTTACTTTCATTAAAATTCATCTTCATGTTAATACAATATTTCGAGACGGACTTTAAACATACCAACATTAAACCATTACGAACGAGTTTACTTAAAACTAAAATTCATTTCGACGATTCTTCCCATTAATTGATTCAATGGCGGAGGAGCATTGAAGCAGGAGCATAGGAGCATTTCTTTCGTTTATAAAAAGAACTAAATCAATTAAACGAGCAACCAATTTCCAGTCGAAACAAATTTCAGACCGTAACCGCAGTAGCATTAAATTTGACATTACACTTTAATTGACCGAATCGCCCAAATGATATTTTAATTATTAAAATACCTGTTCGCGGAGACGGGGAAAAGGCCGACGCGCAAAAAGGGATAATTGAAAAAAGCTGAATTATTTATCGAACGTTAAAAACAAGTTGACCATTCTTCGCTCGAATGTCACCGGCGAACTGTTTAATCCGAACGGTTTTTGTCACAATCGACGTTACATTATACAACTCATATCGCCCGAATTTCCATACGGCCGTGCAAAACGAGCGGCATGAGCAAATCGGGACGAGGGGCCGCGACGGCAATAATATGAAATGTAATTCGAGAGTTAGACAAGGAGGGCCGAGCGGCAGGCCCTCATTGCATTTTCTTATGCTCGTTGAAAACGAGTTCGAGCATTGTTCTCTTCGCGGAATTATAATCGTCGGTAATATTAGTTTTTTGCCAACTTAATCGCGGCCGATTCGCTCGTTAAGATGTGAACGACGGTGCTTTCGAGGCCGCTCGCATTTCTCCTCGTAGCGCCGAAGAATCCCGGCGCGGAGATGGCCGTTAATAAATAAATCAATTAAAATTTAAATTCCCCGGGAGAGTTAAATCACTAATTGAGACTCGAACAAGTACGTGGCCGTATTTGCAATGCAATCGCGCTTGCGCGTCACTTTATGCGCTCGCACGAAAATTCGCACTTTGAATGCTAATTGCGTCTTATGACGTTTGCATGCATTCATGATATATGCCGAATTAGAATTCGACGCAACTACGTTATTTCGACATCCTCAATCAATGTCCGTCTCATTCCTTCGTCGGCCCTTTCACTCCCTCCCCGTCTTTTCGCAATCGCGAACGAAGCCACGCTGGCCATTGAACTCCATCTTCCGGCAAATGCCGTGCAAAAAGTGCAACTTGATTTTCAACTTTGGCATTTGTTTTGCAAATCGCCTCGGATCATTTGTTTTTCAAATCGTCCCGATTTATGAGCTATCGCACGGGTATTCCGGATTCCACCTTCGTCGATCACATTTGGTTCAACTCCGCTTGTTTGCTAATGGACGACAAAAAGTTGAGTCGATGCTGCGACTGAATTCTTTTGTTCGCGGATACGAAATTATCGACTTTTCTTTTGTGATCGAACGTACAATTTTATTTTTTGTTTATGATAATCCACAAATGTACAAGTCCTATTTGCAATGAGTATGAATGTGGAATTATTAAATTTTGCGTGTTCCAAATTTTGAAAGCTTCAAGAGTCGATGAGTCACGCAAAAGTATCGCCACTTTTTGAACAACCAAAAGCGTTGGTACCGTAGGTTGAAATGGGAAAGTATGGAAATTCGTAACATTTCTTGTAAACGTTATTTAAATCCACGCAACTTAGGTTTAGAATAAATCTATTAGATCTGTAATTTAAACTGTTGAACAATATATAATGGGTCACGGCATTACGTGGTTCAAAATTCCAGTGACTTTGAAAGTCACTCGTTGCCTTAAAAACGAGTGTTCCATTTTGAGATATTTTTATTAGACACTTTAGATGTCTCAGGAACCATAAATGTCTTAAAATGATACACTATTTTTTACAGTATAGAAATGATTTGTCGCAAGTATTATGAAATAAATTTATAGAACGCATCGATCAAAGGCCTAACTTCGTTAAATATTTGCATACGATTTTCGTGAAATGGAAACGTCAAAGTTACCATGATTTTAATCCACTCTGGTAAATAGAAATTTGAATTTCCCGCTGTTCCCACTCTCTTTAACCACTAGGGATGGGCGATATACTTTAAATGTATCGATACACCTTATCGATATATTTCGATTTTTGATATTGTTACTTTACGAATCGATACGAAAAAATATCCTGGCCTAAAATATCGATACCATATATCGATATTCTGTAGCAAAAGTATTGATGTTGTGTTGTATCCATATTATATCGCCCATCCCTACTAACCACGTGTCTTGCCGTCAACCTGATTTCGGCGTTACTTTAAGCCAACTTCAGAGAGCCGCCAATGTTATCATTTCGAAATGATACTTTTTCCGCATAAGATATCAGCCATTCAAGTTCTCATAGAGAATATTCAAAATTTTAATGGGAAACATTCAGTTTTGAACAAAATCTCTCAAGCTTACGGCATTTTAATCCCAAGACACCTGCCGACGGTATAAAACATATTGAAATGTCCGTCTCTTTATCGGCCATTAGAAACGATGGGTCAGAATCGGTCCTTTTACAGCGAGCCCAGTACTTAACGCAGAAATGAAGTTGTAAGACAAAAAATGATTCGATCGTTTATTTCCATCGGCTGTATTTTTCAGTGGCCGACGCGAAAGCGAACGAAGAAATCTCAAGCTCGAATGATCTACTTCTTCGGCGCGACGTTGACTTCGCGACCGTTCGATGTCCCTATGAATATTCATACGGGAACTTATGCAGAAACCGAGCTTTGCTCGCGTCGGACGATCGGCATGCGAGGATCGTCTTTTTCCCGTGCAAGGACTTTCTTATATGAGCGTTATGCGCGCCCGATTCCAGGTATCTCTCGGCGCGGAGTGTTCTTCATCTAATTAACCAGAAATCAATCGCCGATTGAAAGATAAACATCGCGGAATAATTAAGCGCGTTCTTGCCTTTTGTTTGTCATATCGGCGGATCATATCGAGCATACTATCAAACATTAATTAGGTCGATCGAGCCGGTGAAAAAACTTACCGCGATACCGCGCAATTATTTTTGTTCGAACGTTAAGAATGTAACTGTCGTTTCGCAACCAGTCTTGCTTTTTATTGAAATATGTCGAGGCGGATATTAGTTTTATTTATGTATGTATAAATGTTTATTTGTACATGTATATGTATGTATACAAAATATATAAATAAATATTGTAGTTGGAAAAAATTTTTCAGTTGCAACGATACTTTTAGTCATAAACTATTTTCACTATGATTTTAGATACCATTACTGAAAATTTCGTTGTTAATTTGAAATTAAATTATAATTCAAAGTCGTATATATTTTATGAAAACGAATTTCCGATCCACACATTCGGACGCGATTCTTTGAATTTCTTGATTTAATTGAATTAAAAAAAAGTATCAACTTCTTTTTCTTGCACTCACTTTTTGAGTTAAAATTGCAAAAACTTATCTTCGTGTGAAACGTTATTTCATATTTATTTTTATTGCTCCTCTTAACCGAAACTTTAATAAAACACTTGTTCATAAGACAAGATTCTTGCTCCGTAAATACACCTCGATGAAGAGCAGTGCTCGATGTACCGCATTTAAGTACAATTTAAAAACGTAAATATGTAGCGCATTGTTCGGCAAACTAGGAATTTAATCTGAGGGTGTTGGGCAGTTGGCGCGTCAATACGAAGAAGTGCAATAAACCGACTAATTTGACAGAAAGGGTCGTTGAGAGAAAACGGCCGAGCATTTCTAAGCGCCGTGCCCTCTCGCAGCCAGTCAAGCATCAGCATTTAGGAATCCAATATCGTTAGATTGAAGAGCTTGCAGAATAGAGGGGAGAAGGTAATTTGACTCTGGAATCCGCCGGAGGAGACACGGGAGAACTTTCCGGTAGCGACAAGATAACGAGGATACTCTTTCCGGTTAGGAAAAGACATTCTTCCATGGCGCGGATTAAATACCGACAGGAGGCATCCACAATCTTGCTTTGACATCGGATCGTCCAATTATCGGCTTGTTCGTTTTTCAAAAATCTTTTCAATCGATCCGGAGCCAACGATGACTTTTTCGTCCGCTTCGTTCGGAGAAAGTCAAAGAATTTGGTATTGTTTTCATATCAAATCGTTCAACGTATTACAAAATATAAGTTTGTAAATGTTATTATTATTATATTTAGAAATAGTTGAAGATCGAATAATTTTAATCACTCTTCTCAGTCGGTATACACTCACCAAAAAGTGTTTTTTTTTTTTTTTTTTTTTTTGAAAAGTACAGTTTTACTATTATTTGCTTCATTCAAAATTTAATATCTTCTCGAGAAATACAATTTTTCTTTAGAGAATTTGTTTAATTTGATCAAGATAAATTAATTTTAAAATATATTATTTTATTAGCATAAGACATTTTTTCTTCAGCCAATATACCCTTTTGTGAGTGTGGTCAAGATGAGCTAGTTTTATATTAGTTTATATTCTTTATTTTTTTTTAGAATCTTCTTTTTTTGCAAATATCAAGTTATATAATTACTTTAACCAACAAACATTTTTTTACACTGTGAAAACCATATTGTAACTGACACAACGTACATCGTAATATGCACGATTTCATATAGTAATCTACTTGCGATATCATATCGCAACTATCTTCAATCAATGGCATTACTAAATTTCTCTATATACAATATCATTTTCTCATTTTGACCGATGTCCTTTTTGTAAAATATATGGTTAGGTTTTAATGTAGAATGTCTCCGCATCCAACAATCTGTAATAGTCACTTGATTTGAAAAATTAATTATACTGACTATTCAAAAAAAAAATCAAAAATGTGTGTTTAAAACCATGTTTTAATACCTCAAACATCTATAAATAATTCAATTTATCCAAGAAAATACATGTGCAGGTTTGCAACATTTATTTGCAACGAATCCCAAATTCTATAAATTTTCAATCAAAAAAGATATACTTCTAACGATGAAAGTAAACGAAAAAATTAATTGCTTCATTTACATTGATGATTTACATATTGCATTGATGCAAAATGTAAGTTATGATTTTGCTTGTCGACGGACAAAATGATATTTTTTTATTATTTTTTTTTAATTCTTCTTTTAAATTTTATTAAATTATATTAATAATCGATTTCATTAAAAATTCGTTGCAAATAAACGTTGCAAACTTCTTGCGCATGAAAATACAACTCCAGCAACGAATCACCCAACATTTGCAACATTTATCCGGACGGACCGTTACATCCAATTACTTGATCCACTTTTTATTGGATTCCACCCATCTTTCCATGGCTGGCCGATCATACGATCCAGTCGAACGCGAGATCGATCCTCGTGCCTCGCGTCTATTCTTCCGCGAAGCTTATCGAAGTTTTCGATACGAGAAAGACGCACAGTTGGCCGGAATCAAGCCCGGCCTGGAACCAATAAAAATGCCCGACATTCCCTCGCTCTAATGGCTCATTCGTTTGGCCGTTCTATTCGTCGAGCGAAGCACGCGCCTCGCAACTTCTTGGCTTCTTGCGGCACGACTTCGGCGCGTCCACCCCCTGTCCTCGAAACCTCATTGACTGGATTTCAAACCAACGGAGACTAAGCAAATATTTGGCGAGGTCCTCATTCGGTCTCCTGTGGGAGAGGAGAGTGGACGGGATTGAAAAAAACCGAGGGATAAAGGATGAAAGAGCGACGAGTCGCGGGACCACCCAGTCCTTAAATTGTAAGTGCACTGCGATTCGCCGGCTGACGCTCCGTTGTATTGAGTTTCGTGATAATTGACTTTTACCTATTAGGTTTTTCACCAATAGTCGCTTTTATTGATGTACAGATTTACTATCAGGAAGGAAATGCTGTTTACAGCCCCAGTTTGTAAATCTGTAAACCTCGATCGAGCAATCAACTTGACAACATACGTCACTCGAACGAGGTTCGATAATCGAATCTCTTGTTAGTTATGCAACTCGATATTGAGAAGTCACTTAATCGAGATTTTATTAAAAATTTTATTATTATGAATACTACTTCGAGGTCCAATTGAAGTTCCTTCACGAATGTTCGATTGTACAATCTCTTGCGATACTTTGTGACACCCCTGGTTAGTTGTGCAACTTGATATAGAGTAGGAGAAAAAACAGTCACCTAATAAAGGTTTTTTTTTAACTGTTTGATAGTGGTGAACACTAAATCGAGGACCGTTCAATTTTTTTCACTAGTATTCGATTCTCCAATCTCTTACGATACTTTGTGACACCCCTTGCCAGTCGCGCCACCAGATATTAAGCAAAGAAAAAAGCAATCATTGAATCGAGGTTTCATTAACTATTCGATCAAGTTCCGTAGTTAAATCAATTATGTAAATAATTCTTTTAATTATTATATTGTTAATTAAACTATAATTTAGCTCTTCTAAGCAAAATCTGTAGTTTATTCAACAATTTTCAGCAACTATTACATATAGCTGGCAGAGCTAAAAATAATGACATCAGTGTAGATTCGAAATACCTCGTACGTGAAGTTCATTTCTTCAACGCGCGTTCCCAAACAAAGTGATCACCATGCAATGTTACTAACCACGTGAGAAATAAATTTCCTTTCATCAATGACTACTAAAATTTTTATCAACGATCTCACAGTCATAAAAGCACTTGAGACCGCATTATAAAATGCGCATAAAATATACGGTATTTTTACTTCCATCATCAACTGCGTGATAAAAAAACATAAATATATGACGATATTTAATAACATCGGCCATCATGCGCTGATGAAAATGATAAATAAGTCAGATGGAAAAATGAAAGCAGTAAGCAAGTCCTGTCCGGCAGACTCGAAGCGAGATCAGGGACATTTTCAACGCGACTCACTCTACGTACGTCGTATAGGTGTATATCTTTCTGCGCCGACTGGCCATTCGCGTCCACGTGACCGAATACACAGATATATAAGATCTGCAAAAATACAAGCTTTTACCTCGAAGGTATATCCCTAGTCTGATCCCCGTACAATAACATTTCTCTCCTTCCGCTTTTGTATTTTGTGAGTCAATTCAAAACATGAATCGTATAATAATTCAGCGGAGAGCAAAGGAAAAATATCGTGAATATGATTCGTCC
This sequence comes from Aradophagus sp. ZL-2020, assembly GCA_022817685.1. Taxonomy (NCBI): domain Eukaryota; kingdom Metazoa; phylum Arthropoda; class Insecta; order Hymenoptera; family Scelionidae; genus Aradophagus; species Aradophagus sp. ZL-2020. The sequence continues at coordinate 6,159 of JABFOV010002617.1, read as the reverse complement.
CGGCAACGAGTCTGGATCCGGATCCATATGTATGGCACCTGATGCGTTTTTTCTTCCACTTTTTTTGCCCGCCCCCTTTGGCGACCAGTCCGGGGCTTTTTCGCGAAAATGTGAGAAAACATCCGCCCGATGTTTATATTATTCCGTGGAAACACAAATTCGGAGTATTACAATAACGAAATCGATTGTAATATATTTGGCGTTATTGTGAGAGGAACTGTATTGGACGTGCAATTTACGGAAATATACAATTGTTGGACAAATAACAAGTGTACGTATGTATTCTTACCGCGAAATTGTTATTTAGTAGTTTTTGAGATTTTGCAAAAAAATTTTTACGAAAAACTGTTGGGTTGAATCAAGTAAAATTTTGTTCACTTAACCTAACTTTACTAAATGTTTTTTTACGTCAGTTAAATTTTTAGTTGATTTAACCCTGCACTTTTCTAAGAATTGATTTTAGTGATGAATAAAATTTGAAATTTCAAATATATTATTTTAAGTACAATAAAAATACTTTGAGTGCGATAAAATTTTGAAATTTTTTAATTGAAATTAGGTCCAAGTTACATGTTCTATCCAAAAATCCGCGCAGTAAATTGTTATGCAAATTTTTACTCGATAATTTGTTACTAGATTCCGCCAAGTCGGCACACAGAACCAAAAAACGTAAGAATATTTACTAGACTATTCGTCGAAATTATGATGCGATGGGTTGTCAGAGTATACAGTAGCAGGTTACTCTGCTCTCAAGACAATTTTCCGATTCCATTATGTAGAACCATTCGATCGCGTCCAATTTAGTTTATTCGAAACAAAGTCTCGTGAGCGTCGAGCTCCGGATCCGACACTGCAAACATTTGCGAAATCCGGAAAAATGTCGCTCCACCTAGACGTTAGTCCGCCGATGAATAAACCAAAATTCGATGAGACTCATTTCAGCGGGACTTCTTAATGATCCCTTTTCCATATGTGAAGTATTTCGAAGCGGCTTGGGGGAGAAGAGGGGGTGGGGAGAAAAAAATAACGTATACAACTTGCAGGCGAGAAACAGCTTCGTTGCAATTCCAATGAAGAAACTAAACGCGAGGCGGTACGTTTTGCGGCACTGCTTTTCTCGTCCCTGACTTCCTTCATAAATATTGTGATTACTTCCGAGCGAAAACGACACACCCGTGCGTGCTCGTTCGAACAACCACGTCGCCTGAAAAATCCCCGAAATCCTTCTTGACAAGAAATCACGTTTCCCCCATTTTTTTTCTTTTTTTATTTTAGGGAAATTTTCATTTTACCTATCACCTCGCTCGGGATTCCAAGATCCCCCCCCCCCCTCAACTATACATGATAATGTATTATTATATTAGAAATAATATATGTTATACATGTGTGTATGTATATATATATTAATATATATTGTTTGTATATTAATGCTTTATTTTTATTAAGGTATTATCAATAGTATATTATTGCTGAGGGCGCCACTGAGCCCGAGGCATGTACGCTGTTTTACGGACCGAGGGAGCGGACGGTAAAGTGGAACTTACCGTCCTAGGGCGATAAAGAGTTTATTGCCCGAAGAGCGGTTAGTTCCAATTTCGTCCGCACCCAAGATGCGCAAATATATATATTACAGTATGTATATATATAGTATATATTATGTAAAACAATATATATTTTTACAGTATTGCTTTCGTTTGGATTTGCAAAATATCTTTCCTGCCGAATTTTCTTCTTCATAATATTTAAGCAAAAGCTCGCATGCAATACCTCACGCTTTTATCGACGTTCGATTACCTTTTTTAATTTCGTCGTTCGATTAACAACTGATTCGTAAGAATTTCGCGATTCAATTTCTTAACGCCGCGTCGATTTGAAAGCCAACGGCGTGACTGATCGTCGACGGTGACGGATCGCCTTGCATCGCAAAAACTTTTCCGTTCCATTCGCAACGAGATGTTTCCGGCGCTGGTCTATGTTAAATAGTCGCTGGACATAATTTCGTGAGTACGGCCGAATCGCTTTATCGAGTGGAATAATGGCACGCATTCAAGGACAGCCCTTATAGTTCTTCTCTTTGTTTGGCTCGTATATTTTCCGAAATTGCACGCATCGTCCAACAGATGGATTCGCGGAATCAGAATAATCCGCTTGATGAAACATTTTCGTAAAAACGTTGCTTACGATTATTGTTCGATCGATATCAATTTTTCGATGTCTTTTGGTGCTGACGATTCGACCAAACTTTGGCGAAAATTCTATCGCAAAAGTCTATAAAACTTCATAGATGCCAGGAATAAAGATTTGTTTTCTAAATTTTGTGCTAAGATTTGCAATTTGAAATCAGGGCCTTTAATAAATAAAATTTGTTAGTCTTTGATACAAAATTTTAGAAATTTCGACGAAATACCAAGACACTGAAGTTTCTGACTGTAAAGTTAGTTAGTCTCAAAAATAACAAAAAATATCAGCGTTACAGTTACCCAAAAAATGTAACGTTTTTGAGTAACGCGTTATTGTAACGACGTTACATGCAATGTTAGAGTTAATTATTTTGTAAGGTGCCTTATTATCGATGCCGTTACTTGACCTTACAAATGTAACGAGTTATCGTTGCCGTTACTGCAGAAGAAAAAGTAACGTCAACGTTACTGTTACTCAAGAAATGTAACATTTTTTAGTAACGCGTTACATCCAATGTAAGAGTTATTTACTTTTATAAAATATCTTATTACCGACAGTTGTTTTCAAATACGTAACGCGTGATCCTTATTACGAAAAAATAAATAACTTCTAAGTTGCCAAAAAAAAAACTCGAAAAGTGTGACATTGTTAAATAACGCGTTACCTGTAACGTTACTTTTAATGCCAGTCAAGATTTCGTATTTTGATACAAAAATAGTCTTTTGAGAGTATAGCTTTCCGTTTTTTTCTTCTTCTTACTTTTTTCACATTAGTGCAAGGAACACAAACTAAACAACGCTCCCGGACCACTCTCTCGCGCCTCTCTGCAGCGTAATTGAAATTTCACATGTGGAGCTGTAACAATAGCACGGGCGCACAATGTCAGCGCGCGCCTGGACAAGAATCGGCCATGGCTCGCGACAAGATCCTTCTTCTTTATGCCGAGAGGTTGCGCGAGAGCACTCTCGCAAGTGTTATTTTATTTCCTATATTTTGAAAGGCCGGGTGGAAAGTGCTTGGATGTTGGATAGCGCGCGCTCAGAATGTGTGGCGCGGGATGTGTCGTGGCACGGCGAATAAAAACGGTCCGCGATAGCTCGGCCACTTTCTCCCTGTATACTTTCCTCCCCCTCCCCCCCACCCCCCTTCAACCCCTCCGACCCTTCGGTCCGCCGCAAAAATGCTGGATGACAAATAATGTATCTTATCCACCCGTCCGTCATTTTTCCCGCGGTTCGTTGCTTAAAAAGCGTCCGCGGCGAAAATTCAAATGCTTTTTGCTCTTGCGTTAGACACTTTTTGACAAATCGTTCGTTGGGACACGAACGTGGAGTTATATGGAAAACAGAAACATGGTTGGAGCGAGAGCTTTTGTATAAAAAAAATATAAATAAAAATTTATAATGAACATTAGGGGTGGGCGATTAATCGAACAATCGATTGTTCGATATGATTAGTCGGAAAAATTATATCGATTGGTTATAATCCAGTCAATCGAGGAATCGATTATTTTATATAGTTTTTTCATGCGAGTTTTCAGTTTTGTAGATGGGTATTATTTCTCTCTCTCTTTTTCTACAAACATGCATGGATGAAACAAAGAGGAAGAGACATTTATTGTTATAACTTATTTATTTTCGTTAATTTTGTTATTGAAAAATGTCATATACATTAAACGATTATTTTAATGCGATTAGTCGAATATTATTACTCGCATCTAATCGCTTTTCGATGTATCACTACTTTTTCAGTAATCGCCCAACCCTACTCCACGGATATTAACCGACTAATTGGTTGCAGCGGAACGAATTTCTACGATTCAACAAGAAGACAGGGTTAGTGACACGCCGCGAGATTCGTGACTCGTTGACGCGTTGACGATCCCTCCTCAATGGCGGTGCATCAAGGGAATCGCAACTGCGTCTCCGCTGGAAACAATTACTCGAGCGTTGAGTGCATAAATAACGCAGGAGCCAGCTAGTTCATTCTTCACCCCACGTGACATTTGCATTTGTAGGAAACTGCGATTAAGAGCGCGCGGAACAAATTAAACTTCGTTTACATTTTTGCTTGCAGTTTCACGAAACTATTAAATTAAAAGCATTCGTGATTAAGCCTTTCAATCTTTTTTTTTAATTTTAAAATAACGGATTAGAAATAACGTTTTCTCAAACCTCAAATAAAATATGTTTATTTTTTTAGGAAAAAATTATTTGACAAGAAAAACAAATCGACGCTTGTTTTCAACAATTTTGAATCAAGATTTTCGATTTATAGGTAAAACAAAATTCAGTACAGTAGAACCCCACTTAGCTAACTTCCGCCTAGCGAGCTTTCGCCTGATTAACAATTCGCCCAGTTAACCAATCTTTATTTACTTGATTCACGCCTCTTGTTTGATGTTGTATACCATAACCTTTATATACATAACATAACCTGACCTAATCTTCATATACATAACCTAACTTTGCGTGGCATGAAACTTAAAATATCATTTTGACTTCGCAACACAGCGTACATTTGAAATGTTAAGAGTTGGGGGGTCAAGTTGCTTCTCCTCCTTTCGTGAGCTAGGCGAAAAACCAGTGACAACGTCTTGGTATGCTAGACGAGATTCTACGGTAGTTTGAACAAAAAGTGAATCTGTCAAAATCATTGATTTCTAAAATGCAGTCAAAATTGTCGCTTTCTTGACACAAAACATGTTATCGCAACAATAATTACAACATTTTTTAAATTTGACATTATTGTTATTTCTTTCCTTTTCCTTCCGTAATTTCGAGTTGTATGAATAAAATTCCGCGCGTTTTTATCAAAGAATCAAAGCTCGAAAATGATTTCACCAAGTTTGAATTGTCGCACAAAAATCGTTGAAATTCATTGACGGAAAAGCCTCGACAACTTTTTGCACATTAACTTGCCTTCCCGATTCGAGTAAACAGGCATAAAAAACGGGAGAGTGCAAATTATTTATCGAAGATCCGCCGGGACGAAGAGGATAAATGAAATATTTTGATTAAAGGCCGACCCTCGGCGACTGGCGCGTCAGCGAACAATGGCCAGTTTGGAAACGCGAGCCCGGCCATTTCCAAACCAATTGAGACGACGCATTATTTAATGGCCAAGCGACACACTGTCGAAAGGCTCGAAGGCGATAAAAGAATAATTACGGCGATGCTTTTAGCCGGTGATGTCTGTCTGGTTTTTGTTGCGGAAAAGGTCACGTCGCGGCCTTTGATGCTTCGTGCTGACGCACCAGGATCCCTCCCGGTCTCGCTGATCTGAATGCGTCCTTCGTCGTTGCCCGGCCCTTTTTCCGCGACGCACTCGAACACGCCGAGACTTTTGCGCCACTATTGACAACAATTCCAAGTGACCCTCCGAGCGACTAGCGGAAAGTCGCGCGCTTGCGACCCCACGCAGGAAACTCTTTGTAGACTTGTGGAAGGTCGAAATAAGTTATACGGTAAATTTGCAATTTCATTACACCGCGTCATTTACTTTTTTCATTCGCATGGAACGGTCTCGAAAAGGGTCTTGTATTTCAGACGTGTTGACGTTTAACGTCCAAATTTGATTTTTTTGACTCCGGTTATTTTATATGTAGTTTTCCGTTGCAAAACAAGGCGACTTCACATAACTTTGCTTTTTGAAATCAAAATCAAGGCTTGAAATACGGTGATTGTAAACATAACTTCCAAAATGCTGGTTTCACAGCGTTTGGATTGGAAACATCAGAAAATATGTTTGATTAATTTTGTCCACAGAACATTCACTTCTAACATACTTCCTTCTATTCAATTATTCACCGAGAAAGCTATATTACACAATATGGATTGTAAAATTTCCAGCGTGGGTATTGGTCGAAATAAAGCAATCGAGCAACGTCATTGACTGAAGGTAGTTACGATATGATATCGTAAAGAGTTTACTATACGAAATTGTGCACGTTACAATATATGTTGCGGTGGTTACAAT
>JABFOV010002616.1:0-19247 GCA_022817685.1 Aradophagus sp. ZL-2020 | reverse complement strand
ACCTTGTTCCGGCGCGATAAGCTCCGGGCGAAAAATGCGAATGAAGTTATGTCGCGGGCATTTTTTATGCTTCGTACATAAACGTTGGCGTACGCGTCGTTTAAGAGATCGAAGATGGCAAGCTTTAATTGAGTTAATATGTTAATTACGCGTGATTTCGTTTGATTCAAGGCCAGCATCGCCAATGGCACTCCAGTTCATTTGGCTTGCTCTGTTTTCGTGTTCGGACCTTAGCGTTGTGTTTAAATTATTGATACTGTGAGAAAAGTAAAGTTTATTTGTTATATTTTGAAAACATTACGTTAAATAATAAAGCGTAAATATATTTGTATGTTCATTAATGTCACCTGATATCTTAAATAATGCAAAGTGTGGTGAGTTTTTCTGATCAATTTTCTAAGAGTAGAAAAAAATTATCTTGAAAATTGTAATTTACTATGATGTATATTATCTTATGTATATTTTCAAAATATTTTTTTATGATTATTTATCTAGGTTTAAAATTGCAATTTCAATGTAGGCTAAAAGTAAAAGCACGAAACACGAACGTTCCTCAGGTCCTGCTCTATTATCAATTCATTAATGATGTATCATTTATAAGTAAGGGCGCAATCGAGATTTCCGTTGAAAGTCGGATTGTTGCTGAAATCATGACGCAATTGTTATTTCGCCGATAAGCCAAGTATTTTCTATCCTGTGTCTTGGTTATCCTTTGCATTGCAATTTTTCAGAGCGTTAATTGGATATACTTAACGATGCATCACCGAAACTAAACCTATACTGAAAAACAATTTTATGAACAATTTTGCTTCAAGAAACAAGCACTTCCGAGTTATGAAGTTATTAACAGGCTGGTTTACGATTCCTTTTTCAACGAAAAAGGCATTATTCAACGAGCCCAAAAGCAGGCACGATTCACGAAGACAATCGAGTTAATGTTGAGGGTGAGGCAAGAGCTAAAATTTCCGACGCACATTTGACGCGCCACGGCTACTGAACTTTGTCCGTGCATTGTGTAAAAAATCGCGGATGCGCGTATGCAAATGCGCGCAATTTGTTAGATAATTTTCTCAATTTACGAAGCGCGTTATTTTGTTTTACAACGTGTTCGCAAAACCCGCCATTAAGTTCCGAGTTCGGCGAAAAAGTCACGCATATTTCTGGGGCTCGAAAAAACTAAGGGTCGAATGTCGGAACGAATTGTGAAGGGGCCCGGCAGAAAAAAGGATTAACCTTGAACCTTAGAACCTTTCGGCAGTATATATCTTTTCATCTTTTTTTCGTCTTCGCGCTGCACCTTTTCGCAGGACCCGAAAAAAGTGGGAAAAAAAGTCGAGCCACACGTGCAAATTCTATGCGTCAAGTCCACTGCGATCGTAACGGGAGCTCCGAAATTGGAAAAGAGAACCGTAGGGAATTACGTTAAACGAAAATTTCATTCACCTCGTTTCAATAAATATTTACTTCAGTCGATTGCTTTATTTTATAATATATTTATACTTATAAATACAGCAATAAAAAATTGCTATACTATAAATAAACAAATACTTGAATAAACATAATTTCTAAAAAGGAACTGATTAAAAGTTTATACGTAATAAATTACATTATTTAATAAAAAGTGAATCATTTCTATTGATCTTCAAATAAAATTTACCGTCATTAAAAACTGAAAAAACTTATATTCATCTCATAAAAACTATTATATCATTTTAGAGTTACACAATATTTCTTGCATTCTCACAAAGTAATTATTGCAATGAAACGTTCGAATTCAAGAAGAAATAAAAACAGAACAAATCTGAAAGATCCCGAGAATTCGTGACAACATTCAGTATCCTACCAAAAAATGGTACCACAACATTCGTCACTTGAGGGCCGGATTTTTACACGGCAATACCCGTGATTTTTGTCGCGCCCCATAACAGCAAGATGAATGCTGGCATTGAATCGGCCAGCAACAAAGTTTGACGGGGATAAAGTCCGGCGGCATATAATTGTGTCGTTGTCATTCCTGCGTGTATTTTGCGGCCGGCGAAAGAAACGTCCCGATGATCCCTTTGTTCGCAGGGAAGTCCTGCGTTTTGTTCACTTGTTTTGCTTGCGATTCCGTCCGTAGCAATGAATTTATGGATGGGCAGCAGTAGAGACATCAAAACTTGAAAGACGATCTGCCTCTGGGTTCGCGAGCGCCGCCAAGTAGGGGAGTAAAAAAGCAGGATGCAGGAGGGGGGGTTAAGAGCAAAGACGGCGCGCGGTTGCGTCTTTTTCTTACTTCAATGTATATCGCGCTGCGCATCAAGGTGTACGAATACATTTCCATATGGATGTTCCGACACAATACACCCATTAAGCCACCACCACGGCTTTATTCGCCGAGTGTTTCTGAACGCGCTTTTCTTTCGCTCCGGGGACGTTGCTTCGGGAGAAAAATTCTTCATTGAAAAATTTAATAAGAAAAAGTAAAGTGGCGAAAAAATGTATTAATAAAACTGATTCACCGATTGCTGCTGGCGTGTAATTAAGATGGAAAGGTGGTTTCAATGCTATCCAACGGGTATAATAATAAATATCGCGCGGCGAATGAAGACGTTTAATAACAATCGGTTGGAGCGATGATTGTTTTCTCATCGGGAACTCCTTTATATCATAATCCTCATTTACATAAGCAATAATACCATCTAAGGTCGATCTGTATACAATACCGACTGATATTGTGGAATAGAATGTGTTGGCCGTTGATTTCATTGATAGCTGTATTAGCGTGCGCGCATAGGTGGCGCTCAAAAAATGAGCGACGAGCAGAGTACACGGCGTTCCAAGGTAAAAAATGTAATGTAGAATTATTTAGTTTTATCGCTGTGTATGAAATAATTACCTGTAGTTACCTTGTCGGAGTCGCCCAATTAAACGTTGCTTTATAATTCTAAAATTATCATAATTTAATCGGCATTATGTAAATTACGTGTGCAATTAATTTTACATACGTTTTTTTACGCGTGCTCCAATGCTCGCTTTAACTTAGCACAATAGATTCGCGTAAGGAGAACGAAAATTGATGCACATTATAGCAAACTCCGATGTGCAACCCCGACTTAGTTATTTTATGATGATTTTTATTTTAGATTGCGTTGCGCGCGTAAACTTGTTTTGAATGTTTTTTCTTTCTTTTATGACTAACTTGTAGGTGAGTTAATTACAGTCATTTCGGAGAGTCTTGTATCGACATTGAAGAAAGTGTGCGCATCAAAATAACAATATTTATTTATACCACTTTTCTGATAATTTTTAAGTAATAAAAAACAATATCGTATTAAAATGTTATAAATACATTAATTGCATTTACATTTACAACTTTAAATAAAATGAATTATGACATTAAAACAAAGCCATCAAGTTGTTATTTCCAATAAATGAATCAATAAATATTACTGCTTTATTGAGACCGACCACTGATAAGCCAATATTTATTTACTTCGAATAGATCAAAATTATAATTTTCCCAGTGCATAAAACTACTTTTCAATGGAATATCTTTACAAAGCTCAGAGCAACGTGAAGATCGTTTTCAGACTGGAAAATCAAGAGGGCAAAATTTAGACACGGCGTAATCGTCCAATGATTGGTATCCAAAGTTTGAAGTCGCGGACTGACTTCGCGACTTTTAAGCACGCAAACGATTTTTATCGGACGATTCTTTGAAACGGTAATTGCTTAATGAGTACTATACACCTTTAATTAACTTCCGCGCTCCGTGCCAACAGAAAGACATTCGTCTTTGTCATGTTTAGATAATCAAGGCCTCGCGAATTGAAGAGGAAAAACAAAAGCTTAAAAAGCGTAGATATTATCTAACAGAATTCTCAACGTGAGTCACGTTAATTGCCGTGGCTAATAAACGATTTCGTTGAGCCGTCGTGATCTCTGACGCGCGGCTGTCAAATCGACGAGCGGCTTTTTGCCCGGCTTTCGCGCCGATCGACTTTTTCACGGTAGACGCATTAACCGGGATATGCAAACAACTTTACCTTCCTCCGTGCAGCAACCGAGAAGCGTCACTACGTTCGGGTGGCTGCCGACTCGTTGCATAATTTCGAGTTCTCGAACCAAATCCTCCTTCTCTCGGTCGGAAGCGCCTTCCTTCACAGTTTTTACGGCCACTAATCGCGTTGTGCCCTGGTGGCCCGTTAAATCATCGGCTTCCGCTTTCCAAACCTGACAGAATTATAAGATTCATTCGCACACTATCCGCTTGTTGCTCCACTTCAATAATCACAAAGCGTCGTTTCATTCGAATTTTCCCGACACGCTAGTTTGGTGGGGAATAGATTGTATAACTAATGAAGAAAGTTGACGTTCAGATAAATGTGATCGTGCGTATTTTTGTTAATGTTTTCCAAGTATCGTACAGAGCACTTTTCTCAATAAATATATTAAAAACGCATCATTTTTGGCTGTCATTCCGTCAGTCAGTAGATAAAAAATTATAAGCAAGAAAAGTGTGAATTTCGACTCGTGAGAAAAGTAGATACTTTTCTCACACCACTAGTTAGAAAAGTACCTGTTAAAATTTTTCCTTTTAAAAACGAACAATTGACAAAAGAATCACTTTCACTTTGTACGTGTTGAGGAAAAAAAAATCTAAAGCTCCATTTCAGGCATTCGCATGCTATGCCCGTGACCTCGAGGAAAAGGAAAACCATTATTAAGACTGATTCTGTTTTTCCCCGACAGATGACCTGTGACGGAGAATTCGAATGAAAATGCAACCGGCACCGAAACATCGGGTCGACGCCACTTTCACTGTACTCGATCGGAGGTTTTCGACCTGCCGAGTATGAGTATGACAAAAAAAACAGCTGGCACTCTTACTTGGCCGAAATTTCCTTCGCCGAGAACCGTTTGCAACCTTAGCTTGTCCCTCGGGAATTCCCATCGCGACTTGTCCGACGGAAGTGACGGCAGCTTCTCCGTTTCGTGACACTGGATGGACAGAAATGCGAGCAATTAAAATTTAATTCCCACAAGTGCGTGAGCGCATTAATCCACCGCCGTCTAATCCTCGACGGTGGTCGTTTTCAGACATTTTCGTTACTGGGAAATAATTAACCGTGGTTATGAATAATGCATGAACGGGCAACTGTTTTTTTTTTTCTTTTTTCTTTTTTACTTGTAACGTAAGATTGCTGGAAGCGTAATAGTTAATGATATTACACGACGAAAAACGATCAAAATGTTGTCGGCTTTGAATTGACGTAACACGAACGTCCTTACCTGTGCATGCATCAAGCTATCCGCGTAATGTAATACTATTTTATCAATGAAAATGAAGTGAAAAGTGATGCAACTAAGCGACAGTTTGCTTACTAGATGTTGTATCCTGGGCAATTTTGTGACGGCGTTTTCGATGGATGTTTTGAAGTCGCCGTTTTCGAGATTCAGGGCGTCCTTTTTACAGCTTATTTCCGATGATGTGTCTGACTCCTCTAGCACCTGCAAAAGAAATCGTTCAGTCAAAATCATAATTTACGAAACTGATGATCCGACGCTTTTTCGGGCTCCTTTTTTCCCGCTAGCATTTGCAATCGAATGGCCGACACGTGTGAGATTTGCATGCTAATCTCCTAAATTTTACAATTATGAAATTTCGCCGGCAAAAAGTTGTTTACGATGGCCGGACCAATGCATTTAACGGTTAGTGTTTATTCCGGCGAGCGGGAGTGCATGAAAAATGTCTTTCGTTGCGGTAAACACGCGACATGAAACCTGAGAAAAAGTTAATTAATTTTTCTGCCGCTGTTGATTATGAGACAAAAATGAATCAAAAGCATCTGCGTCGCTGTCCGAGGGAATTTCGTCGCCTGTGCCGCCGAGATCATCAGTTATCCTACAGCATCTAGTTAGTAATTTCTGTAGACAGAGGAATGTTAATAAGCCGCGGAAATGTTTATGTCATAATGTTATATGTCTTTTTTTTCTTTTCGTTCCTGCCAACAGCTGTGCAAAGTAGCTTCTTTTTCAGTACAAAACAATTCATTTGGAGTTGTTATTGTGCGAAGAACAGTAAGAATCATATGTTTACAACAATAAAAATGGAGAAAAAGTTGGCCAATTGGTGAATTATGCTGAAAAGATGAAACGATCGAATGTTAATTTTGAGCGAGCGAAATTTTTGCTCCAGTCAAGATGCAAATGCACAGTGCACATTGTCTCGTCACATTTGAGTGAAACTTGTTTGTTTTTATTCAATTATAATTTCAATCACAGTGCTTCAGATAACATCTGGACATGATGAAATTACGCTTCAGCGTACGTGACGTTGATTCAACGACAGTTTATAGGGGTTCATTGAAATTATTATTTAATCGTGAAAAGATCTCGCGCGCGCTATTAGCACAATCATTTTCCATTTTTCAAACAAAAGTGAGTGCGTGTTGACTTTTTTTCATTCCTTTCTCCTATTTCTTTTTTACATTTTGTAAGTGTTTAAACATGGAAAACGTGTTGTATTGTTTGCAATTTTACTATCCAAATAAAATACAGAGAAATGATAGAAAATAAACCACCTTATACGAATTCATGTTAGTAGAAATAAAGGCTACTGTTGCATGTTACATAGGATGTTCAAAGATCATTTGTATTCCTTCTGTATTTTTATATTCCTCAAATAGCTTCTGGTGAAGTGTTCGTAATCCCAACTAAATGTGATGTTATATTACATCTCGGCTTTAAAGTTTAAATTCCAAATTCAAATTGTTTTTGTTTCGCAAAAAGTGATAATAAGATCGACAAATAAATGTCTGACATAATTTTATTCAGTAATAAGTTTTTACATTTATGTATCATTAAGTTAACATCAAGTGGAAGTCAATTTAAGCACAAACAATGTTTCTTACAATTAAATATTTGTTGTGCGTATTGAGTAAACGTGACTTTATTTTACGATTATGCACACGGGAAATGAAATGTTATGACGAAAGCATAATGAAAGTGAATCTGCAAAAATAATATGTTTCCTTGACAAATTGTTGTGACGTTAAAACACTGAACTGGAGTTTTATTTTACTTGGTATAAATTTCTCATTAAATTTCCGTCATAAGGAATAACTTTTAATGTTTTTCATTACAAGTGAATCAATAAAATTTTATGAATTATGAGTAAAATGACAAGTACAATGAATTATAATGAGTTTATAAATTTGCTTACTTATAAAAATTTGACTATTACAGTATCATAACAGGTATGCATTAAATATAATTAACACTACAGTTCATAAGCTGATCGTTATTAGTAATGTAATAGTTTTAATGAACTATAAAACTATTTTACAATACAATCAATTATTAATTAATAAAATGATGAATAAAATAGCTGTATAAATTGGTTGTCGAATGAGATATATTTTTAAAATTGTTATGTCAATAGTTATGAAAGTTAATAACAACAATAAACTAATGGGAGTTTTGTATTAAATTAATTTTTCAAGATCGAATATTGTATATATTTCATTTAAAAATATCCTAGAACTTTTTGATCTTTTAATTGAATAAATATTAAAAATTTACAGAAAAAGAGGAAGAAACATAAGATTATAGACATTTTTTTATAAAATTTAATTTTAGTATAACTATAAACTTTATGCACAGATATAAAATTTTTATTCTGGTACTTTATGTGTAGGATTAACTTGAATCTACTTTTATGGTTTTTAAGTTTTCATTACCTTTGACGTCAAATGTGTTTTGTCTGACTTTAAAAAATTGCTTTCTTTTATTAGAAACCCATTTTTCATTATTTTTTTTCGTTCGGCTTAATTTGGAGTACATCGTAAATTGAAAGTCTCATTAAAATCTTGTCCCAATAAATAACATTTGATTCATATATCAGATTTTAATTATCTTGCTGCAGTTAAGTTCCCAAATTCAGTTTCATTACTCTGCCTTCTAATTAAGCAAGCTATTTCGTATTTATTATTATGCAAATGAATAATGAATTCTCAATCAAAAGAAAAAAAATTTAAAACCGACGATTGAAATTTAACATCAGAAAATGACATATTGACAAGAAGATGACCAAAAATTTTACTTTATAAACTCGACCAACCATCGTTGCAATCATAATTGATATATTTTTCTTAAATTTCACTTTTTATATCTTCATTCAGTATCTTACGTTTACATAATGCGAGGCTATATTGAACCTTATTACCAATAGAAATCATAATCCCATCGATTATCTGTTCAATTTGATTTCTTTTTCGAATCGAAATCAAATTTCAACGTTCGTAACAATCAGAATCAAGCATCATCAAATTGGCCGACACTGCAGCAACCGTCCGTTATGATAAAACATAATAGGCAATCTCGAGCTATAATTTACAAAAAACTAGTTTCCGGCGTGCACTCCGCCGAACTTCCTTGTCTTTCACCAATCACAATCCACGCTTATTATCAACATAGCAATCAGCCAAATAAGATACTTCTCGCGTCGAAGCGAAATGATACACTTGCCATCTTACCTTACGATTCCTAATGATCAGTCTTCTTAAGATCAGTCCAACGCCAACGGCGATAGGGAAAACTACGAGCGTGGCCAGGATGTAGCTCACAACGGCGACAGTTTCCTGCGTGGCGATCGCGTCGCCGTCGTGCCGCTTGAATATAACGTCACTAAAGTTCCGCGGGTCTCGGGGACCCAGGCTGAAGAGACTTGGCTCGAACAGCGTTCGATTGAGCTCCATCGGGTAATAATTGGCAGAGCCATACTCCGGAAGCGTCGAGCGGTGATATGCGGTGGGCCTGTGCCTGTGTCTACTCGATTCGTTGTTACCGCCGTGATTATGAAATTGATTGAGGGTGCTGTCGCGCGAGTCCTCGTCCTTGTTCGACTCCGCGCGCTCGGGATCAGGAAGTCGCTTTCGCGCGGCATTGTTTCTCGAACGGGACTCGGCTTTCTCGGCATTGACCAGTTCGTTCGCGTCGGTCGTAACGACCTCCGCGGCTTCATTCCTCTCGTCGTCCTGTTTCAGCCGAAAATTCGATAACTCTTTGGACCGAAGCACGGCCTCAATGCGCGACCTGGAACCCATAATGTTGGTGTCGTTGAAGATGCTTGATGTATTGTAGAGATGCATGATCGGCAGAACATCATCTTTATCACTCGCGGCGTTCTCTTCCGGCTGCGGCTGCTCAGCGGGCAGGGTCGTGTCCACAGGAGCAGCTGTCGTAGATGTTATCCGCGGTCGCACGCTCGCTCGCGACCGGTACTTCTTTTGAATCTCGGACGGATCGGGATAGACTCTCTGGGAGCCCGCATTACTGGCTTGGGTACTGGTTTCCGGGTGCTTTGACGGCATTCCGCGGGTCTGATCGTCGAATTTGGGGCCGTCAGCGGTGCTGGCCTTGAAAATCTGGTTGTCCATTTCCTCGCGATTATTGTCGGCCTCGATGGTAGTCATAAGACCCACCGGTTGTGGACTCGACCGACTGACCTCAACGTCCGGTTGGACCGCGCCGGGGCTCGAAGTAGGCCGGGCCGTCACTTTTTCTTGCTCTCCTTTTCGTCGGGCCGAGTCATCGCCGACCTCCTTAGTCTCGCGCGGGCCGACCGTCGCCGAGCTGTTGACCGGCGCATTCGCTTCCGCCCGGACCGCCATCGGAGCGGCGCTGTTCTTTATCAACTTTTGTTCGATCCTCTGACGCCTCGACTTGGACGTCTGGCTGCTCAGCGGATCATTTGTCTTCCAAACGTGCAACTGGCGCTCGCGGTCCGCCGGTCTAACTGGCCTGTAGCTGGCATGTGTCGTGTTGCTCCACCTTGCGGTGGTGGAGCCGTCGTTCGCACTCGCGCTCGTCGGCCCAACGGCGGCAACTAGCTTTACTGGCGCTCGATCCGCCTGGGACGACGCGGCTGTCGATCCCTTTCCCGTGCGCTGCTCCCCCACCAGCGTACGCGCGGGTTCCACTTGAGTTGTTATTTCCTCGACGGCCGTGCCGGTACTGAGTTCAGAGCGCGAACGACCCGCTTCTTCTATAGCAGCATGCGGAGTAGGAAGAAGCAGAAGAAAACGAAGAAGAAGCGGCCCGCTCTTCTTTATCTCGCTTATTCCGCCGGGCGGCGCGACTAGCCGTCCACTTGGTTCCTCGCCGCTTAACCCAGGTCCGGTGTAGTTGCGCAACAGCCGCGTCACGTTGGTTATTGTGTACGCGTACACGTGTTGCTGCGCACCAGGTGCGACAGGTGCGCCTACCGCGTTTGCGCCCGCAGGGTCAATCGTCTCATTGCCGCTTTTCGCGCCCGGTCGCAAATGAACTGATTTCGGAGTCGCCTCGCGCCCACCACCTGACGCTACGATGTCCTTGGACTCGCTCGGTTTTGCGCTCGGTGTTGACGACGAGTTGTAGTCGGATGTGGATAATTTAACCACTGATGATATCTTGCTCGCAGCCGAGGATTTACTGCCACTTGTATTCGGCCTATTAATCGTCTTCGCATCCGCCGACTTTTCCACGGTCGCGTTACGAGCAACGTCGTTCTTCTTTCCGCGAGCAACGTTATTCCGCCAAATCAGTGGTTTGCGATTTTCCGGGCCTCTGGTACCATTGGTGAGGGTGGTGTTTCGTGCACCAAATTCCACACTACTCGAATTAAGCGGTGCCAACTTCACGATCGGCGTTGAACTCACCGAAACTTCGGTCGTCGTCGTAATCTCGTTCTTCTCGTTCGTTGCGCTCTGGTTTACTTGCTTGCTGTTCCGCGACTCCATTTTCATGTCCATTTTCTTGCTAGTCTTGGTCTTATTTTCCGCCACATACTGCCGTCCGCTGCTTTGTATGATGTTCGTAACGATCGTCGTGTCCGACGGAGTGACGGAATTCTTGCCATAATACGAGCCACTTCCTGCCGTACGTAGAACGTTTTTCATAGCTTTCGCTTTCGTCTTTTCTGCAACTTGACGATCTGTACCAGAATTTCCCGCCTCGTTCGTCGCATTTTTCGTCTTCGCTATTGTTGATCCTGGTGTAGTGGCGTTAAAGCGCTTTATCGTATAACGGCGTTTCGAGCCGGATGCGCTGAATTCGTTAGATGAACTCACAAAGTCCGAGCCGTTTTGACTTTCCTGTGGCAATTTCTGACCGAAAAACAAGAACTGCGTTCTGTCCTCGATCGGGATGTTCGATTCCACGGGTCTGAAGTGATTGTACAGCGATTCGGACATCGCGACTGTATTTTTCCGCCGAATTTCGTAATCATTCTTGGACGTTGCATTCAAAATAGAAACCGAACTCGAATTGTTGTTCTGATTGGTTGCTTGTTCCATTTCGGTCTTGCTCGAATTGAGCTTGTTAGTCTTTTGCTTTGACGGATTAGTTTCCACGCTGTTCGACGGCTTCGCTGTGGATGTGCCAGTTTGATTAACAGCGTCTACTTTGATCGATTGCTCGACTCTTGGGGGGTCCTCTTTTGACAAGCTCACGTCGGACTCGCTGGCTGATTGAATCATAATCTCAATCGGACTGCGCCTCGTCGCTTTCGTTTTCGCTGCCTCGCTGGAGCTTTTCGGGTCGCCGCTGGACGTTTCGTTGCGGCTTTTCGTTGACGTCTCCGACGCATCTTGTCTGTGACTTGGCCGCCTTCTTATTGGATTACGAAATGGCTGTTCTTTTTTCTTACTCTCGTGCGATGTCGTTTCCAAATGCGTCGACTTACCATTACGTCGTTGAATTTGTGAAACATCTGCAACAAGAGATGGACTTGAATTAGTCTAGTTGCACGGTTGACATGCTTCATGGTAGATATCAGTAAATAATTATTTATGACGTAATTGAAGAAATAATCGTCGTTCAATGGGAAAGGGAGATCTGTGAGACAATGGAAATGAAATGACGTTATGTGTACCCGCTTGGATTTCGTCATACAGTTTAATACAGTTAGCGAGGTGAATTTATGGCAACTAAGATTTCGTTCGGTGTTTGTACATAGTTACGCGTCGTGTTTACTCGTTTGACCGCTGAAACAACCCAAAGCGTAAATCATTGCGCGGGGGAAGACTGGCCGTGCTGTCTCCGGTGCTGCTTTTCACGCCATTTCTTAGTGAAATATGTCGAATGAACATGTTCGCGGCAAGGTCGCGAGGTCAACATTGACCGACTCGCGGTACCTATGAAAGCTTAACCCCGACGAACGACGTCGATGTAAGAGGCTACTTGCGCGCGTGAATCCGTATTTCAAAATGTATATTATAACCTTCAAAAAGAGCCTCGTCGCTCCGTTTATTTATTACACGATCCAGTGCATAGAATATATTTATACGTGCAGTTGACATGAACTTTACTTAATTGTGCAATTTCGAAAGGGTAATTTATTTAGGAACGAGACAGTATGTTCTGGTTATGTGCTTCGTTGGAAACTACATTTTTATATTATTAAAATGTTAAATTGATTACTTTAACTTTTATCTAGTTGAAAAATTAAATCATCGAAGATACATTAAACATTTAGGTTTTCATATTTCAACCGTTGAATTTATCTCAGTTATACTGATTTTAAAGTAAAATGGCAATAAAACTGTTCCGCGATTTTCAGAAAAAAATAATTAGATTAAAGCAGGATAAGTCACGCAGTTTTTTCTTCATTACGTGCACTAATAATTACAGTAGGTAAATATATGAATTCTAATGCATGCTTCATAAAATAACGCGTTAATATTTATATAACAGAAGAAATTAAAACAGGAAACTAAGGATAGTGCAACGTTAAGGCCTTTCCTGCAAAAATTAAAAGTCAAGACATTGACACTCTTAATCAATATAACTAGACCCGGATTATATGCAAACCTATTTTTTATGTCTCAAAAATAAAGTATGAAGTTAACTTCAAAATTGACAATTATTATTCAAAACATCAAGAAGACATTACTGGTTCATAAACGTTAAGAGTATCTACACAATTTTGCTCATAATGTTTAATTTAAGTTTGTGATTTCGCATATAATCTGGGGTCTAAATGTAACAACAACATCTCTAAATATATTAATTATTCCGTCAGGGAGGAGAATGTAAATGATGTTCATTATATAACAGAACGATCACTAAACGTGTTACATTTCTACCATATTTAATTACACTATCAATATAAAACCTTATCAAAGCATGGCGTGCTATTTATTCATCTTTACAATCAAAAGATAAAATTCGAAATTACAAGATTAATGCAATTGTTACAAAAATCTTGACTGTTCCGTTTACCAGCGAGCCCAGCGACATCTTAAATCCTTAATCTTACAGAGACGCCACTAAATTAAGCAAACTTCACAACGATAAAGATCACAAATCAGGGCCTGTTAATAGGTCCATTATCTGCGCTGCCAGGCGCACTAATATATCTCTTACGTCGGTGCCATTTACTTAATAGACCCCGACTTCTGACAGCGCTGTCACGCGAGCTTTTTTTTCTCTCCCGCGCAAAGGCAAACTTTCATTCTGCTCGTTTGTTCAACGAACCCCCTTCCCCGACGAACCGTCCCTACTATCTGCCATCGCCCTTTTCACTATATGGTTTTAAGTTTCCGAATCTATGCGCCGTGCCGCAAATATGCAACGTACCATAATATTTCCTATGAACACGTGTACCACTAAGGTCAGTGTTACTCCTGTTGCTCGCAGCCAGCAGGTACTCGGTTTCAGCATCCTATTCGATGTCCCTCGTAGGCCGCGCGATATAACTATCCCACAACTATACGACCCCGCCAGACTCATAAGAAATTCGTCGTATTCATTCGAACATGACTCTCGTTCTATCTTTTTTGGCGCGATATTTATTTCTGCGCGCTCGTTGCGCACGAAGATTGGTGGGCCCGGCGGCTGAATCATGGTCCACGAGAATAAAGCCGACTAAATTATTCACGTGAATGTGAAAACGTCGCGATCGAAATCGCGTAAGTCATAACCGCTGTGGGACAAAAAAAAGACAGCCGTCACGGTCGGACCTTTTTTTTTTTCTTTTTTGCGGTTCTATTTTCGTTTTTGCCGACATCGTCGTTTTGGGACCTGGTTGGAGCACGATATGCATTTTATTCAGCCGCGAGGTAGGTCGGGTTCGGTCGCCACAATTCTAGTATTGTTGAGTTCGCTCGTGACGTAGATAACCCCTGGGTTACTTCATATCTATGAATATTATCTGCGACTTTGCGCCGGAGACCTTGGTCCTTTTGCGGAGATGATTCCGGTTCTACGACAATAGTTCACGACGGCTCAATAATGGCAGTACGAGCGCTTAGAAAAAGGAATTGATCGGCGAATAAATCAACGGTGTAGCTTTCGGCAAAAGTGCGTCGGCGTCGTGCGATAAAGTTCGTCGCAGCTGTTTCAGCGTGTGCTATTTAGATTTGCGTGATTTCATAAATCTTCAGTCGCTTTTATCACTTATTCTATGGGTCTACTCTTTTCGGACGGATTTTACAGTTTTCAATTTTTTTTATTTAATTTATATATGTGTATCACTTAAGAATAATGTTACAATAAAATTACTTTTGTGAAGCCGTCTTTTCAAGAAAAAGGCGTTAGTATGAATTTTATTTAAAAAAAAGTATATTGTTTAGAAACAAAATTATTAAAATCCCCTCAGTATTTTTTCTTCAGCTAAGAACTAAATATAAACAATCAAATGTAAACAAAACACTCAAAAGGTCTATTTTTGGAAGAAAATATTTAACATTCCGTTATCGACGTGTTGTTATGCAAATTAATTGCCTCGATTACGATCGCAATCTGAACCAGGGCTCCGCGAATCTCACGATTTCAAGGTCCTCGACTGTGGAAGAAAGCAACGTTTGTAATGTGCCTAAAAATGCAAATAACAGAGGAACAAACTATGCTGTTGCGATGCGATTTTCTCGTGCGGCAGATACGACCGTGCAACAGTTTATATGCAACAACAGCGCGCGGCCGCGCGCCCGATGCTACGCAGCAACATCATATCTTAGATCTCGCGGTGTTCTACTACCGCGCGCTGCTGTTCTTATGTAAAATTGATTTCCCACCCACGTTTCCACAATGCGCGACAAATTTGCGCGATATGGTTCAACTGGCGAACCGAAATAGCGGAATTAATCTCAACAAATTTGAGTTAACGAAAACTGTTATCATCATTTGAGTACTGTTTTAATTTTACGAGTTTTTTGCATTGAAGATCTTTTCGAATCCACTTCCTGATGTGATTTTTTTTTTTTTTTAAGTATTGTTCGTTTACGACAGATTTATGTCCAAGACGAAGCAAAAAGTAAGATGAATGAAAGTTGCGGCCCGAAATAAAAATGAATTTTGAGATTTCGGTGGATTTTGAGTAAACGTTGAGATCAGACGGTCGATTCCGGGCAAAAGAAAGCGTTCGTCGCGGTTTATCGTGTGGGATTATGGGAAAAAAGTGATGAAAAATGTAAATTTTATGTAACTTTTCTTCTGTTACGATTAATAAATTAGTCGATTTTATAACTTTTTTAAAATTTTGTCCCGCCACACACAGCTTCAAGATAAATGAGAATTTTTTGCTCGAATCCGCGATAGTCGAGATTTTGAGAACGATTGTAATGAATTACGGGATGAGAAAGACGGCACTTTTTTATCGCATAAACTTATCGCTCGTATTGATCAAAATTAAATGAAACTCGGCGCAATTAATTTGCCTTTTTATAAACAACATTTTCGCACATTATAATTTCAGTCTGATTGGCCGTGAACATTTTTTTCGCCGCTCTATCATTTATTGTAATTAAGTGCAGTAATACAGTTTTTGTTCCGTGTATTATGCCGGGATTTGAATGCAAGGTTTTTGGTTTCCTCAATTATACTGACTAACGGTTTCAGGTATATGATGAATGTGACACTCCGGGCCTTGACTAATTTTAATTACATCTGCTGTCTGCGCCAAGTCTCCTTCGTCTTATTAATACTCCATGCATCGACATATCTGCGACTTTTCATTCAAATGTTTCATTCGTGTCTTTAGATTTAAAATTCAAAATCATTTTTACGCGATTATGCACATCGCTAATTCTCTTCTACTGCTGATCAATAGCTGTAAACATTATAGATGATCGATTAAGAACTGACAAATTAACGGGCTGACTTCACACAAGAGATGCAATTAATCATATAAATTGATCACTTTTACGTGGAAGTTCATAGCGGAAGTCATTAATGTTTCAATTTTTATAAATTGGATTTAGATTTTTACGAATATCTAAGAGAGGTATCAACATTATCATACAAATTGATCAAAATTACTTTTTATACTATTTTTATCATATCTTTATTATCATTTAAACCTGTACATTTTGAATAAATATTTACGATATCAACATCATTACAACAACTGATATTACATCCACAATAAAACACATTTTATTGACGTTTATTTTTTAAAAAATTAGCGCGAAAAAAACATTATGTTGATCTGTAATTTGATCAATAACTATAATTACTCTAAAAATAATAATAACAATAATAAATAAAACATTCCTCTTGAAGCTATTATTCACATTGGGTCAATTCCTTTAAGCAATTGTAGTTTTTACAAAAATACGCGATTGCGTTACTAAACGCATGCGAGCTCGCGCAACCTTTGAAACGTGCAAACTAAAAACAATAATCATCAGGCACATGAGCGTAAAGAGAACTATTACCTGAAGTGTGCCTACTCTCCGGACTAGATAAGTTAAAAATAGTTGTTTTCACGTTTCACGTAGCAGCGTGGTGCGCACGGCAGAATGCAAGCGATGTATATTGGCAAGCTTATGTGCGTCTTTCGTGGAGCGTGCATCCGTTTCCGGTTATGTAGCGCCTCACTGAGGACACTCCGGTCACTGAGCACATAGTGCTCGCGGTGGATAATAATTATCTAACGAATTACCATTTGCAGTTTCCGTCAAAACGCGCAATCTTCTTCGTGACTGTCGATAAAAGAGACTTTGAATGTCGGGCCGGGCGCACCCTTTTCGACCAATATTGTCACGGAAAAGCTTTGCGACAGACCGGAAAAGCCCGTCACTGTCGTGATTTCGTAAAAGAGCCGACCTTTTCGGTAGATACTGCGCCGTAGAATATTTGCGATTGAAAAACACGAGGTAAAAAGTGGAATGTTATTCGGATTCCGAAGGACCGATGGCTGAAACAAAGCTCGTAGGAGTTGGAACGGGATGAGTATCGGCGTAGCTGTGCGACTATGGGAGAAGTCATATTGTAGCCACTGAACCTTGAATCGCCTATTGTATTCGAGACTGAGTCGCAGGTTCAGCTCACCTTGATGTTTGAAACCTCCCAATGTGACAAGATGATGAATTGTTATAATGCAAAGATCATTGCACCAGCCCTTAGGGCTTCGCCATAAATTCGCCTTTCAATAACACGATCAAATGCAACGCGGAGTCAAGTCTGATCCGTTACGGGTCCGACGCATAATTTGCAATTGTAATAATGCGTGGAAAAAGACGTCCGGGGATACAATGAACGATATGTAATTGTGAATTATTGGGCTGTTATTGTGGCGGAATGATCCACCAAATGCAACAGCGTCTGCTGGTCGGCTGAGTTTTATTTATCTTAAGAGCGTTCGTTAATAACAAATCCAAGTTTCAAGAGTTGAATTGATGTTAATAGCTTTTTATGATCGGGTTATGGCGGATTAATACAGCTGATGTGCGGTTGAATTGCTGGTAACTCCGAGATCCATCGAGATTCTAATTCAAGAAATGATTAGATCTCTACTCTCTTCCTGGTATTTCTCATTTTACATAACAATGACAACTTGAGGTTTTAAGACACGTGGAGTGACGGTTATTTGAAATACAAAATTTAGCTGGTTGTCGTAACAGTGATAAGATTTGGAGTTTATTAGACGGTTCTTTTGAAAGGTTTTGTGATATTAAGGTTCGGTGATTTTTACACCGAGAATATCATTGTACAATATGGACTGTGAAATTCTCAACGTGTTTATTGGTTGAAATAGAGAAATTAGTTAAGGTATGATATCATGAATAGTTTAATGAAACTGCGTATAATACAGTAGATGTTGAAGCAATTGATATGATTTTTAGTGTAATCTTGTAACTCTAGTTTATTCATGATTATAAATTGAAGTAGAGATATGTGATTGTAAAACAATACGCATGTGGCGACACTCCTTTCGTCACTAAAACGAATGATAAAAGACGTTAATTTCAACAATTGACTAAAAACTTGAAAATAAATCATTTAAAAAAATCAATATCATTTAGAATTAATGAATGAATTTTAATCAGTCAAAGTCAACTTATTTTTGAAACAACAATCATGAATAAAAATAATTGATTTTGAGCAATTAAAAAATAACACTAATTTTGTTTTCTTTCATCTGTATTATTAATTTTAAAATTCAAACATTATGATTTCCTTTTCATGTAGAACAGCAATTTTACTTTAATTTCAATGAATGAAAATAATACTCCTTATGTCCGATCAGTTATACATTTGTTCATTTCGCTTGTTTATTTTGTCGGTTTATCTCTGTTATTTATTGCACAATTATTGATATACCTTTCACTTATAATCGGTTCATTTTTCACGTGAACACGACGGTACATTTAATGCAACCTCATTTGCGTGTCGGTCGTTGCGATTACAATTGCTGAAGAAACGAGCATTATAAAATCGGAAAAAGCATCGGTAACATGGTCCCGATGCTTTATGATCGTGTTGGGCTTTCTGAGCAACGAACAACCGGACTGGACATTGGTGGGCCCACGTGGTTCTCCTGGAAGATGGAGCCGTGGAAGTTATTAGTTATTGCAACATGGCGTGCCTCTAGGCGTATTTGACGATGAGAACCGCCGGTTCCCGCGGCATAATGCCTACGGAAAATTAAACTCTGCGCATTATCAGTGTTGCTCGATCGCAACCGGCCGCGCATATGCTGTATTATTATCAGTTAACACTAACGACCGACTCTATTTCAATTAATCGAGTCTTAGATTGGGTCAGTACGTCGGCCGATAAGATTACGATTTCGGCGATCTTGAATTCAATGTCACGGCGGGGGGGGGGGGGGGGTCGGGGGGAAAAAGAGGCAAAAAAAATCCCCGCATCCCATAATTCTTCATCTCATTTTGTTTTATACCTGTTTCTTACACACATCCCCGCCCCCACGACCCTTATCCCCTACTCCTTTCCCTCTTCTCCAGTGAAAAAAAAAATCTAAACATATCGTATGCCTC
>JABFOV010002615.1:0-19250 GCA_022817685.1 Aradophagus sp. ZL-2020 | reverse complement strand
CTACAGATGTATCATTCGCACCAAATTTTTTTTAGTTCAAGGTAATAACGCAAAATAAAGGCTCACTAAATAGTCCTGAAAAAAAAAGAAAAGTCCTGCCTCTCAAGAGTTAAGTTACAAGAAACGACTGGTAGTTGAGTTTTGACTATATTTCAATTAGTAAAAGAAATAATAATTTATAATAACTGTTACAAACATTTTATATACAAAAAGACATTCGCGACTGGCAAAATATTACTTTACTTACAGGCACTAGTTACAAAATAATTCAAGTATACAGCCAAAACATATAGGAACATATCAAAATCATTACATGAATGATTTTGGTGAGATTTTGGTGAGAGAATATCAGTAGTAAAGGAATGTGTCAAACTACTGTCTTTGTTTGAGACTTATTACCGTTCTACTGTATAATAATTTCATAATTTCCCAATATTTTTCATATTACCAACTAAATATGTTGACAAGTAAATTAGAATCATTTTGTACATCTTTACAAATTAATGTCATTTGAAATGATTTGATTAACTCGGATTACTTTGAATGTTAAAATTATTGTCATGCTAAGTGTACTTATTTTGTATGCATTGTTTTACTGTTTCTTTAAAGTTATATTTTCAAAACAAATGATTGACAACAAAGTTACCATTTCACATTTCATACTTGAGTTAAATTTTAAACCAATAAATAAAACAATGTAAAAATAGTAACTTAAATGTCATTGTTTTTCAAAAATAACTTATAAAAATGTTTTGTTATTATAATTTTAACTGTGCTGATTGTATTGTATTATCTTCGTCTGTTTTTTTCTTGTTTTCTTTTTCTGTGTAGTTTTACTTTAAACGCATTTAGCCGCGCAGATACAAGTATCCGCAAATCGCCAAAACTCCTCCACCAGCGATTGCGGCTCCTATGCCTATTGATAGGGGCGAAAATAATGACCTCTTGAGACGTTGCCATTCTTCCGACTCCTTCTGACGGCGCTTCATCTCACGCAACTTTGCCGTTAAGTGATTTTTCTTCTCAAGATGTCGTTGGCGTACTTGTGATGATTTTGCATTTTCCCTATAAATGGAGTTTTTGTATAAGAATCTCTATTTTTAACGCATAATATGATCAACAAGTTGTATTTGTATTATACTTTCAAAACTTACAAGTTAGGACTAGAAGGCGAATCGTCTTTTAAAGTATCTTTGCTTTGATCATGCAAGTCATTTGAATGAACTGAATTGTTTAATGACTGATTATTAGCGTAATTCGATGGTTCACTAGGCAAAGGTTTGTCAGGTAGACTCTCAATGTTTTCTGGAAGAAAAGTATGTACATTTATGAATTCTTTCTTATAATACTAAAGTATTATAAATTATTTTGAAGTAATAATTAAATAATAAACATTTATAGACGGCAACAAGATATATGTTATTTTCATGTATATTTTGTAAGTAAAATTAAAGTACAAACCCAGTTAAAAATATTCAATTCGTTGACGACTTCTTAACGACTCGAAACCAATTTTTGAGTCGTTGGCATGTCGTCAGCGAGTCGTTAAGGAGTCAAATATTGTATTTTTGACTGGGAATGTATAAATGAGAATAAGAATATATCTGATTTTCATGAATTTCATATTCAAGATCAACGCATCCATTTATTATGAATATAAATTTATAAATTTGAACAATTCTTAAAAATAATACATAAAAGTTTGAAATGTGATTCTTTTTTCACCAATATACGTATTATTGTAATGTTTAAATTTACCGCTTTCTGATTCAGATGTAGACAATGATACTGATATCATGTTGCTACGAGTTAATGATTCCCCTCTAGGAGGTGGTAGTGGTGGAGGTTCATCGTCATCTATTGATAAGTCACTAACTTCATTGTAATGATTAGTCATTGTTACTTCATCATCAATATTCTGAAAAATACAAATTAATGAATCGTTATTATGCACAAAATTAAATAGTATCACAGTGCTATTGGTTTCATTGCATGAATTATATTGAAAGCTTAGTGTATTAATGATCAATGCACAGGATATAGGTAAACAGTGAGAAACGAGAAAATGATAAAACAAAAAGTATTTTATTCAACATTGACTATCGAATTGCTGATACCGGTTAACTAATTGTAAATTGATGACCAATATGTAAATACTTGTCTGTGTTAGCATATCAATCAATGTCTGGTGTCATTTTTTTGTCTTGGTACCCAGTGTCCTGTGCATTAATAATTGATTCGCCAAGCTTTCCACGTAAAATTTCAAAATTTTAATGATAATATACATTGAAAGAACCAAAGAGTTAAAGTAACTGCTTAAATATTTATTTAAATAATAAAACTGATAATTGTATAATTTAATTATTATATTATATTACACTGAAATGAAAGTGAAGGATTCTAGCTTTCGAATGTTTCACTTTTTAGCTGTCATTTATTGACACTGATTTTTACTTTCAAAAGAAGGAAACAAAATCATAGAAAAGTAGCTGGAGGGTTTAAAGTAAAATTAACTAGTAATTTAGTTGCATGTAGCGGGTATTTTACTTGCAAGTAACTAAAAAACATTTTCATTGAATGCGATAAATAGTTGTAAAGCATGAAAGTGAATATACCTTTCAAGGCACTGGAAATCCTGATGTTTAAACATGTAAGACAATTCCTGCACAACATACGGGATTTGTCCTTTAAACGCATGGAAAATTCCCGTACGTCAAAAGGAAATTTTTTATTCATAGAAAAGAAAATTCACTTGCACATGGTCAAACGTTTTTTGCCTTTCGTCGATAGCAATGTTTCTTTTTATGCAAATAAATATTCTCTCGTTTTCAAGAAATATTTACTTTCATGACAAACAACTGAAATTCCCTTTAAAATAAGGATTTTTTCCTCTCAAAAAAGAAACAAAATTACCCATGTGAGTATGACAACTAGAATCCTCTCACTTTTCTTTCAGTATACTTGGTTCTTTTAGTATTCTAATATGGAATTGCAATTAAATAATCATAATAACAAAAAGGAACTTATTTCTACATTATTGGATAACAGTTGTTTTGCTCCTTGAATAACAGCTGCATATGAAAATCTCAATTGCTCTGCTGTTTGTATCAAACCCATTCTCGACTTTCGCATTTCCAATAAAATTTCTTTAACATTTATGTTATCCATACCGTACTTTTCAATCTGAAAACACAGAAAATTTAATAAATAAATGTAATCTTTATAACAATAAAAATCAAATAAATAATTTCTAAATTGTATTACATAGAAAAAGATAATATTATTAAAAATCATTTTTACTATATTATAACTAACTTACTAATACTAAACAAGTGTCCACTAAACAAAACGTTCCAGTTCTACCAATACCAGCCGAACAATGGACAATTGGAGGTCCTACGTTTTGATCAAGTGCTCCTGACTTTCTTACATCAGCTAGAAAACGTAAAAATGCTGTTGGATTCTTCGGTACTCCAAAGTCTGGCCACATGATGTAGTGATAATGTAAAATTTCTCTACTCTGTTTTGTTTCCATGTCAGTTAATCTAAAAGATTTAAAATAAATCTAGACATAATCTAGTATTTAATACTTCAAATCAATAAACTGTATACATGCACACACACAATTATGTGTCAAAAAGTACATCTGACATTGCAGTTATAATGTATATAAAACTGTTTAACTAATACCTCAGCGTTGTAATGATATATTCCCTTTTATCAATTTTACTGACAAATTCCACTTTAAGATCAACGTCAGGAAACATCATTGTGTCACACGATGACCCTTCTAGTGGCCAATATTGATGACATTTAATTTGATTATTTTCAATAACTTTATTTAACATAAGTATAGCTCTGCTGTCCTGTTCCCATACCATCAACCAAAAATGACCAGATGTGTTTGGTAATGGTCCTTGTGTTAAAATATATTGTCGGTTAGCTTTTTCTACCTACAAAATATTGTATTGCATGATAAATAAAATAGAATAGAAGTAAAAACAAAATCAAAATACTTTTATTAACATGTTCTTTGCTATTTTGAGAAACTGTGCCATATCTACGTCAAAACTTATGTTCAACTGATTTGCAATGCGGCACATTTGCCATATTGGTGCATAGAAAACATAATTACAACGAGATTTTGGAATAAAAAAGGATAAGGCGAACGAGTTTCACAAAATATGAGGCCGATAACGCAAATTAACTTTTGATAAAAGTATTGAACATTCTAGTTTGTCGTTTAATAATTTTATATTATATAATGATATTGATATTAGTTATTTGAGTGAAAAATATAAATTCAATTGTATTATTCAATGCATTTGTAATTTCTATAAATTATCTAACCTTAAGCAAATTTGCATTAATGTAATCACATGGTCCTTTTTTAAGAATAATTCTTGAATGATCATATGGCGCCACATCTCTATAGCGATTCAATACCCTATTTTGGGGTTTCTTTGATTCAAACGATGTATAGTCGTAAAAACAGCACTGTGAACGTATGCTCTAGAAAGAACAATTAAACTAAGTTAATGAAAAAATCCAATGATTTACAAATAAAAAAAACGTAACAATCCGATACATGTCAAACGATGTATAAATAAAAATATTACATAATCAAACATAAATTTTAAAAATCAATGAAAATTGTAGTTATTTCTAACAAACAGTTAGATTTAACTACATAACTAGTTAGAATTTCTAACAACATTTCTGTTTTACAGAGGCATTGAGTGATCTCCATACTGAGTCCTGTTCGCCACAGCAGTGAGTGTTCTTATATCAGTCCTATATTAATGGAGTAATAAATCCTGCTTTAAAAAATATCCAATTTTTTAGCCCAAGCATTGAATGCTGTTGCCAAAATAATCAAATTTGGCTTCATTGTCTTGGCTTTTATTATGGGTTCTCCCATATACTTAACCGGCATAATCAGGCAACATTTTGTAACAAATTACATAAATAAGGTTTTTCTATAATCATCTGTTATTCAGTGATTAAATAAGCGCAGCTCGACAGTGATTCAACATCTTAAGAAATGGGTAGTTCCATTTTTGTTCGTTTTAAAAATGTGGACAAAAAATTAAGATGTGTTTAATAGTAGCAATTAGTTTAATATTTAGATGCAATTATTTTTTACGTGTAAATTGAAAACAAAAAATAAAAATTAAAGACATGTTTCGATTAATTTATTTAATTAGAATATTATTACACTTTCTATTAATATTTATAATCAATAATCTCACTTTTGTTGAATGCATGAGTATCTTTATATTTTATTTACTTGTTTGAAATTAGTTCTAGACAATATACAGTGTTTTAATGTGTAACGTAATATTCATTTTTATCCCCTCTGAACTAGTTCAATTATTCTATGGGAACTTTTCACACAGTACAAACTATACATACAAAGTTCATTTACTCAAAGCAAAAAATGAACACATATACTTGCTACATTTATATGAAATTACAGTAGAATGCTTATTACAAATATAAAATTATAGCTGTATGAAAAAATTTATAAATAAAAGTAAAACAAAAAATTTCTTTATTGAAAAATATTGTTGCTTACAATATATAGTTTAAACATTAACTGTACAAAATAATAATATAATAACTCAAATCGTATTCAAAACTATAATTAAGTGCGGAGTGCGATGATATGGTTCTAGTTTTTTGTTTTAGTTAGTGTTTTTAAAACTTTTCCGAGTTAAACCAATATATTACCATCATATCACCGTAATTTTACCGTTACAGCATCGTTACATCGCCACTATATCACTGTTGAATTATCTGTATAATTTATCTAGATAATGTCAATTATTTTACCCATAAAAACTGTGTTTCTAATTGAGCATTTTTCTTTTTTCTACACAAAGTGCATTTCCCAGCATAAAATTATATAAACAAATTACGAAAATATTAATTTATTATTACATAATTGTATTATTATTTATATTTATTATATAAATTACAGTTATATGTATTACATATATTCATAAATAAATAATGAGCGTTATGGAGGGAGAAAAATAATTCACACAGTTAGAAATACTGCATGAAAATAGCTTTTCACTTAATATATTATATATATTATTATTTTCCCTTTAAAGAACTATTTATCATACAAATTTCTTGCTAAGTAAACTGATAGTAAAAAATGTGAATGTTTCAATATCTTAGAAATACCATCCTGTATCTCAACCATTCAATTCTACTTACCTGACTGAAACTGAATACAATTCACAGAATTCGACATAAAACAAAATAAATGCTAAATTAGTCTCAAGATCAATCCTGTAAGCCCATTCTAAGGATACTAAATCTGAAAAAGTGAAAGTTGAAAGAAGACAAACAAAGTTTGATACTTCTCTTTTTAATTTTGTTTTTTCACGAGCTGTCTTAGCAATGAGAATTCTGGATTGCTTTTAAGACAAAATAATTTCTCTCTCTCTGTCTGAACGTAAGTACAGAAAAATATTGTTTAATTTTTATCAGCAAATTGAGGTTATGTTACAATAAAAACCTATAAATGGATTATGCAGTGTCATATGTAATGAACAAATCAACTGAAATAAACAAACACATCAAAATAGTTTTGACTGTAAAAAAAAAAAAAAAACTATATAAATAAATGAAGATTAGTCAGTTGCTTTCATCAGCCTTGTGCCGCTTGTACTTTGTTAGTATGTACTCTAAAAAACAATGTCAACAATGATAAATTTTGAACAAATATTTTTACATACAACAACTGAAAAGTATTTATACATACATAACAGTAATATAAATATATTTATTGAATAAGAATTCATAGCTCTCCGAAAGCAGAATTGTAAATTAGGTCTGAAATAGATTTAAGAAAGGTTTATTTGTCCAATATGACTTACTATTAAAAAAAGCCTTTTAACTTTGTTGCTCAATAGGTTTCTATAAGGTTGTATAAATACATATCTATATATACATATCTGTATGAGTGGCTAGGTATTTGTGTTTGTGTATATTACCGCGTAATGATTTTGCCAGTTTCCCTTCTTCGTAAACTCGAGAAATTCGGCTTCGACGTTGCTGAGCTTGCTTTCGTTGCTGTCTTCGCTCATCGTGGTCGCTTGCCTCACGTCGACACTCGGTATATCAATGGCCAAACAAAACGTCCCTAAGCTCCACACAGACAGCCAGAACAGACAAACACGACGAAAATTTCGAAGACAGACACGACGCGCACGCGGACGGCTCGCTCCGTCTCTCTCGCACCTTGATTCGGTC
The DNA here is from genome assembly GCA_022817685.1 of Aradophagus sp. ZL-2020. Lineage (NCBI taxonomy): Eukaryota > Metazoa > Arthropoda > Insecta > Hymenoptera > Scelionidae > Aradophagus > Aradophagus sp. ZL-2020. The sequence continues at coordinate 11,981 of JABFOV010002615.1, read as the reverse complement.
CTCGTTTCGTCGCTGCTCGCTGCGATAATTTCGCCGCGTGATTGCCGCGCGCCTCGACTCCGGACGCTGAATCGACGTTCAACTCGCCATTCGGAAGATACTTGAAACTGACACTTCGTTGGTGCTCTCGCCTCCTTGAGATCCGCAAGTTGTAAATGCTTTCCACTAGTGAAGCCAGCAGCGCGTGTCAGTGAAAACTCCTTTATCCCCTCCACGAAAATACCCCGCACTAGCAATAGTTCCTTGTGGCGCTGAACAGACTGAACAGCGCTCAGTTTTACCGACCGCGGAATCGTTTTCAATATTATAATCTGTTGAACTTGTGATTAAAATTAATTGATTTAATACGGAGAATCGAATAAAGCAAATACATGAAAATAATTAAGTTTAGATACTTATGAAATCTTTTTTCTTGAAGTAATTATATACAAAGAAAAAATTGAAAAACCCGAATCAGCATTAGAGTCAGGGGAACTGAAATTGTAATTACCAACATTGAAATGCGCCTGCAGTCGTCAGTAGTGAGGAAAACAGAGAAAAATGACAAGTCTTTACTGGTGCGTTTGAATGTTGTAATAAGCCTGCTATGGTAAAATTTGTAAGTTTTTGAGTGGCTGAATATACAAATATATAAAAACTTATTTATACAAATTAAACAAAAAAAAAATGAAATTAATACGTCCAATTACTCTAAAAAATAAAATAATTTCTTTTGGCCACCTAAACAGAACTTAGCATTGAAATGAAATTAAATCATACTGAATTGGCATATTATTGATCAATTTTCAGAAAACATCTTTTTTTTACACACACAAGGATATATGTATACATACAGGTGCGAATGATTTAGTTTTAAATGTAAGAAAAAAATTGTTGAAGTTGAAAAAAAAATTAGAGAAAAACGAAACCCAAACTGAGTCTGGAAAATTTAAAAAATTTCCAGAATTAGTTTAGAAATCGAAAACTTTAATTGGAATTGTCAGGAACAAGATTTTAATTTCTTATTATAAATAAGATAGCACAAAACAATTATTTATTAATGTTATAAGAAACAGGTAAGTACAAAAATAGTAATATCTGCGTGTTGTGTGAAAAAAATTATCGCATGAATGAATAAGAATAAATAAGTAATTAAAATACTGCAAGATAAATAATAAAAACTATACTAATTTTATCGTTTCACTTTCTTCTCTGCATCAGATTCTTCATCTCCTGATTTGCGCTTAGAATTTGTTGAGTTATTTCCAGTTAACCAAGATTGCATAAAATTACTCAAACCCCTTCTTTTTTCTTCTCTGTTTAAATAAAATATTAGTAAATTAGTATTACATCTTAAATTAAAATAAGTTAAATTGGAAACAGTTGTAGCTTTAAAAAACGTAAAAAGGACACTTTGGGAAAGTCAAAATGAACCGTAATACTACACTCCATTCACAATCAAGCAATCTAATTTTAAATAGCTTACTTGGTTTTGACTGGCATTAATAGATCCAATTGTTTATTATGTATATTATTAATTTTGCTTGAGACAGGATGCCAAGATAAATTTGTTCTAGTCAAGTTTAAATTTAAAATTCTTGACAAAGCCTCATTCTTTTTGTATTGTTTATCGTTTAACCAAATCTATAAAAACAGAATTATATTAGATTTACTAATAAATAAGAAATTAATAAATCAGAATATTGCATTAAAACATTTGTAAATAATTATGTCGTTTAATGACTTTTGATATACCTCTTCATCATCTGGATTAGTTAAAAATATTGGCATTCGGTGATGACACCATGACAAAACATCATTAGAATCTCTAGTGATAATAGTAAAACTGTATATGTTGTTTCCCTATAAAAATATAAGATATTTTTATTACTTATTAATATAAATTTAAAAAAAGTGAACCTAAAGTTTTATCATTTGGAAACTTACAGTCTCAATATTTTTAGTTTGACTAAATAAACCTGCCATTTTCAAAACCGAGATCCCTTGCCAACCGTCTTCTTCATTCCACTGATCCGTCCAAGAGGATGGTTTCTCTATCTGGACGCCATCTTTTTGACATGCATATATCAAGTATGGTTGTTTAGTTTTATCGGCTGTACATGTTTTCCATTCATAAATTCCTTCAACAACGACAACACATCTATATCCTCGTTCTAATGGACCTTTGTACATGGTTTCTTGTATTGTTTCAATTTTAGCGTTATGTGTTGTAGCACTGTGTTTTTTTGGATCACCCTGGATTATTTTAATTAATGAAAAAAAGTATTGTAAAATAAAGAGATGTTAATATGCATGTAAATACATATAACAGAATAATACTGAAAACCGCAAAAAATCAGAAATTATAATTAATTTTTTAACGGGGTTTAAACAAAAATATAAGATGCAATTTAAATAGTTTTAAATTTTTTACACCAATATTTTCTGGTGTAAACGCAAACTCCAGGGAAAGCATTAATTTTATACCAATTCAATATTTATTATATATCATACATTAATTTTATAAAATTTCTTAAACTTCCATTAATTTAGATTAATTTTGAAAACATTATACATTGATTGATTTTAAAATTATTATTACTAATGCAAGGTATACCTTCCACGAATTTGGTACTATGCCCCACAACATGGGAACAAGGACTCTCTTTTCTGTATTTCCAACATGCTGCCCAGAAATAACAATGGGCAGACAATCCCTTGGACCAATATTTGATGATGGTTTGTAAACTTGTTCATCATTTGGGCAAAACCATGGCACTTGTTTATATCTTCCTGATGTATTCTTGTAGTTACAAGCTTTGCTCAATACATTTTCATCTAAAGTACTGAAAATAGTTGTGATTATAATGAGATGTGTAAAGTTATATCTTTCGAGAAGATATTAATCATGTATTTTAAATTTTGTATGTTTATATTTCCTTGATAGAATACTGATAAGAACTTGGGAGCACCTGTGCATTTTGTTTTTCATCAGAATGACTTTTGGTTACTTTTGTTACAAAGTAATTAAAATGTCACTTTGAATACTATCCGTTTGGTTTGAGCACCAGTATTCCTTTTATACTTTAGTAATAATTTGAGTAAATATCAATACATTCAAAAAAATGATGGAATTCACAATTAGCATATAGTTAGCTTAATTATATTCTTAGATGAATACAGAGAACTATATTTTATAGTTGAGCCAACTATGTAGATTATACTTTCAATTAGTATATTGTTGATTCAAATCGAATTTTATTGTTCTAAGCAAAGTTTTGAGTTTATTTAACAATTTCTAAAAACTATCAAATATAGTTGGCAATATTAAATATTTTTTTATCAGTGCATTCATTGAGTCCTATCTTAAAATTTTAACTTAATTTAAACTTGAAATTTTACTTAAGCCCCTACAAGATTTTTATAGGTCATCCTGGTGTTTGTTACCATATAAGAATTATAGAGAGCCTCTATAATAGGATTAATTTGATTATTTTCTTATTATTTTAAAAAAAGTGAAAAATTATTTAAATTCAAATATATTTCTTACCACGCACAGCGTCCACACATGGTCAGTCAATGCCATAAATTAATAATCCAGAAGACTTTGTTTAGACCAATGACTGATGTACTTTTATTAGATATTGATAAACGTATCTGAAAAGTATAATTTATTTCAAAAAGTTACATTTTTTTATATATATGGTAACACTTGAATGCTTGGCAAAAACTGCTTAAGGGCAATTTATAATCTTACTAATCAATATTATAGTTTTTTTTAGAATGCAATAAAACAATATATTATTTATACTAAAAATCAGTGAGATTCTAATTATTTTTGCATCTTGCCAACACTAATTGCTATTTTAAAATAAAATGTGAACAAAAAATTATAACATAATTATCTCTTGTTTTTAAACTAATACAAAAACATAATTTTTTGTATAAATCGTTACTAAATTATTAGTTCTAATGATAATCTAGCAATTGATTGACAGTAAGAAAATAGTTTCAACAATTAACTTTAAAATTTCGTAAACAATCATAGCTAAGTAGCAGCCAATGCATTTTTTTTTTCATTTTTATTTATTCAATTTAATCAAATTTGTTCATTTTATTTCAATTTAAAATTAATAAAGCACGCATGAAGCGATTAAAAAATGTTATGTTTAAATACTTTTGAAAATTAAATTAGAAATTCAAACAATCGCGAAAACACTGTGTAATAAAAAATTCAAGTAAAATTATTTACTAGCAGCAGCGTTTATTTATTCTATTATGCCTACATATATATGCAGGATTGTGTTATTTACTAACATGCAACAATAAACTGTCGACTGCTTACGAAAAAAATGCACAAGAAAATATTTATAGCACTGTAATTATATATAATTATAAAATTATATTTATACCTTGATGTTAACCTGTAAACGTCAAAATAACTTCTCGAAAAATAGATGTACTTTACTAAAAAATAAGACCTGCTTGATAAAAATAAAGGTCAGCTGATACTGCTTCACAGGTTCAAGCACATGTATTTGTTTTCATTATCATTACCGTCTAGAAAACAAATAATAATGCCGGAAGTTTGAATTTTTAAACCAACATAACAAAAGCAGTTTTTTCGTGTCCATAAAGATTCTGTAAAGATATACTACATATTACGTCCGTGAAAATTACTAGAGTTAATTTAAATTTTGTGGGAATTTTTCTTCCTTTTTCTTCTTTCCTGAAAGACTTTTGTGTGATAGTATCTATGTGTTCTGCTCTTCTAGTTTCTAAACGTACCCTTGTATTGAAAGTATAACGGTTACGTTTAGAAATCTTTTCATTACTTGTTGACAATAGATAAACCTACAAAAAGAATAAACTAATATGTAATTCGGAATTTAATTGGATTACATCATAAATACATATTGCATTTTCGATTTATAACAATATTTTTGATAAAAAAAAGATGCACTAATGTCATTTGAATTGTCTGTTTTCTTTTGATTGAACAGTGGTTTATGAAAAATGTGGAAGTTCCTATTGGTTGTCGTTTGAAACAGGATTTTGTTTTTATGCTATACGTTTGTTTACATGATTTGTTTTGAGTTAATCATTTGTAGTCAATTGTCAATTCAGGCTGCACTACTGTTTAAGAAATGATATATAATATAACATTTGCCTTCATACTAAAAATGACTCTTAATATGTTCAAATGGATCTTGTGTTGCAGCTCCATTATCTATACATGTTTTGTACTTTTTAAATTTATATACTTTTTATCTGCTTTCACTAATATTCAAGAAAATGTTAATTCATCAGAAGGTAATTTTTTTAAAATAAAATTATATGGTTAGAGAAGACATTGTTCGATAAAAAATCTGTCGCACAGTTGCTAGTATTTGTAGATAAATATTGATTTTTTATTTTAAATATTTTAAGTATATATTAACATATCTAATATTTATTTAGATCATTTTTAAATGCTAGATATAGATAATAATATGAATAAATTATGATTAAGTTATTAAATATGATACTTAATATGTCTTTAATTTTCAGATACAACCAATTTGCAAAAAACATTATCCTTAGCATTATTTGATGTGGCTTTGTTAATTATTTTTATAGTACAACATTCACTTATGGCCAATGAATATTTAAAAATTATCTATTACAATTTGTACTTGGAAGATTTGGATAGGAGTGTTTATAATATCTGCAGCTCTGCAGTAATTCATTTGCTAATAACAAAGTGGAAGTATATACCATGGATTTCATTTTGGAATATTAGTGTATACCATAATACATCCATTTTAACAGTTATGTTTTCATTACATTTTCTGGCATGGTTAATCATTTTGAGTGGCTGTGCAATGATGGATATATCAGAGCTTAGTGGAATTAAACAAATTTATTATAGTACGTCTGGCAGACCACTGAAAACATTTTTAAAGTCTAAGCGTTATCACAAATTATTAGGCAACATGAGACATCCTAGTCTAAGTGGATTTTTAATTATATTTTGGGTTTGTCCCATTATGAGGTAATTATATACAAAATACTGAGTCAATTGAGTAACAATGAGTCAATTTATTGCATGAATAATATTTATATTTTTCCATTATTATACTTGGAGATGGACAGTATTAAAATGCTAAGTACATAAAAAAAAATCAAATAAATTTACTAAAGAAACAATTTACAAACTTAATACACAATTATTCTGTTTAATATTTATTACACAAATTTTTCCTTTATTCCTTTTCCTTTTTGTTTTTCCTTCCCATTGAAAACCTTCTTATCCGCATTCCGCATTTGCCTAGGCAAGCCTGTAGGGTGAGGGAAAATCCGTAGGAAAAAACCTACCTTGGAATGCGCGGTGTTTGGGAATTCGAAATTTGGTGTATATGCCACATTTCGTAGACATGTACACCGAATCCGTATACCCATCACCTCCCCAGCTACCTTGTTGAGGTGTTGAAAAAACGCCTCTCGTCTCCACGCTCACCAAGCAGACGCCTTCACTAAGGTGCCGGATTAGTAATAAAAATGTTTTATTTAATTAATTTTACAAACTTTTTAAAAATACTTTAATTTTACTAAAGTGTATATTGAGTATAAATTACTAAATTTGTTAGATTTTTTTCCATGTAGTAATGATGATCATTTAGCATGTTCTTATGCATTATAAATTGACTACTTCATTCTATCTTGTAATTGGTGTACTTGTGAACTTAAATCTTAATTTAATTTTTATATTTTTTAGCCTTGATAGATTTTTACTAGCAGCTCTTATAACAATGTATATGTCGCACAGATGGAGTATCAACCAATATGATTACATGTATCGTCGTATGATGTTCAAGGATAAAAAGATAGCCCTATCATTGTTTGGAAATACCGTGAACGCTTATACATAATGATTGTGAGTAAGGACTACTAGGCATTAAATTAATGTATTTATTTTGAAAATTTCATAATTGTTCATTAATTTGTTAGCTGTATATTTTTTCATTTGAATAAGAATAATATTTAAGAGACAGTGATTTAAAATTAATATTAATAAAGAAAAAACAAATTTTTTATTTATAAAATGATGAGATGAAAATTAAATACATAACAATGAAAAATTGTCACTTCATAGAATATTTTTAGATGAATTTTGTTTAAATCTTTTATTTCAACTACATTATTGTTCTTATGTGTAATGCAAAGAGATTAAAGCTACTTAAACTTGTCTATGCATAACGTTTATTTACAGTAAACTGTAGATATGTAACATTTAAAACTGTTGTAATTGAATTATTTAAAATAGTTAGAATAATTGAAAGCAAAATATAAATTAAAAGTCTTTAAATAAATCACAAAAGAAAAAAAAAGTGCAAAGATTTTCTGTGAAAGCAATTTAAATGTCCATTTCCAAATCTTGTATTTGTATTCTCGTAAATCGTATCAGCCTCAGGCTTACATGCTTATAAGCCTATAATTGTACTTGTAAAATATTCCTAGCTTTTGCGACGTCTGTAATTTTCTCGTAAATCCTTTGTTGCATTTCGACTCCGCCCATGAAATCTCCAAAGAGAAGAACGGGTGGCTGGTTTATGATTTTCTTGTTCAAACGCGGAAACGTGTCGTCGCAGTTGTGTCTGTAAATCTTTGATACAAGACGATTAAAGTAGCCTTTTATTCAGTTGAACTTGAAATAGTGGAAGACACTGGCGATAGAATTTTAAGTTTAGAATTTAATTTAAATCATTTTTTATGTCTGTAAGCACCTTCTAAAATTAAACAATATCTATTTGTCTATAGTTAAATAGGTGTAAAAAAGTGATATTTGTACTAAAATGATATTTTTAATTAATACGATATATATTCAATAATAAACACTGTCTTATACATTTGTTTTTAACTGAATTATATAAATAAGTAGAAAGCATTAGTAACTTATGTAGGTTACATTTCACTAAAAAGGATTGAAAAAAGATACTAATTCACTACAAAAAGGCACCCAATATAGTATATTTTGAAAAGTAATAAAATACATCGGTGTTAGACACATATTACAATACTGAAATAATGTTACCAATACAATATATATATATACAAACGAGAATGACGATTTAAAGAAACATTGAAATGTAGATTTTATAAAGAAAAATGTGATAAAAAGGAGTGGACTAATAAATATGCGAGCATATGCTGCAAAAGTAGGGGGAAACATGAAGAGAATAAAATGATAACAATTGATGACTATTAGCGAATCTAACGACATGGTACCATACTACATGTAATATACTTAATAACATCCCTAATTCAAAGGCAATACCAAAGAGTGAAAAAAATTCCGCAAAATATACGTCTCATTTACATTGAATCGATAATTGGTATTACTTTCAAATGAGGGATATGTGGTCGAGTGCACCGTTTTAGCGCATAACTCGATTAAAATTCGGCTTTGAGTTTTTCCTTTCTTTTCTTTTTTTTTGTTTTCTATTTTCATTTATCGTTTTCTTGTTTCTTTTTTGTATCATTTAGTTTATTGTATTTTCGTTCATTTCTGAAATATGTGGGCATTATAAAATGATTTAAAGTGTCAATCAAACGTATCCTCGGGTATTTGTAGGGTGCAACGACCTGTGTCAAAGCTCGACTACTGAGACTATGATCTACGATTTGTTGACAGTATCAGATGACCATCGCAATCCAACAAAACGCAAACGAATTGTCACGGTCGCATTCCAAAAGATATATTCTACAATATCTTGGCGGACCTTATTAATAAAACACTGTAATCGAACATAGTTATTTGTCCTAATTATGACTACATATTAGATTCGAAAGTATAGACCTTTCAAATTGCAACTACAATACGAGTTAGCGTTAATCGTTTGCTTGAGATGCAATTGGAAAAGGTGGAAGAAACCAAATTATTCATAAGTAGAAAAATCAAAAGCCGATGCGAGGACTGTCTTAAGATGAGCTTAATTAAGTTCTTCCAAAACTAGCGCCTCGCGTTTTATTAATAGATCGAACGTATAAAAAGAAGGATAGAAAATATCAATTATGAAGGAAGAGTAGATACAAAAGTCAATATATCGCCGAAAAAACGTTGACGTATGCATACAAACAGGTCGAGTTTAAATCTAAGTTACAAGTGGTTAAAAAATGGAGGATCTTGTAAATGACTGGCATAAGAATATAATCTTACATATATGTTCAATATCAATATATAATCTGGTCAATTGTATAAAGTTGCTGGTTATATTAATATCTAATGTAGAAATTGTTTAATATTACATTATTTTACAAAATGCTATGTATGTGCGTTTCCGCGACATTCCTGATCAAAAAGCAAAACACCCTTTTCAATTGACCGTTCGAAAAATAATTTGTTGCAATTTATCTCTGAATTGCTGTGCTGGCGACGTTTTTTCAGGAATATCATTAACGACAAAGTTGCTTTGTCCAATGCAATATACTTGGGAAGTATATTATAGTTTTCAGGTATGTACGAAAATATATATACTTTGCTTGAAAAAAGGTCGTCCATATTGGGAGGCTTCTATTGGTGCAAAAAAATAGAATTTTACAGGTTATTGCATGAGGAACAGTGACGGTGAAATCACGAGCTCTCAACTATCGATTCAAGGAGGTAAACATTATTGGGTCTAGAGTGTCGCTGTGCTTTTGTGCTCAGAGATTTATGGACATGTCGTGGTCGTAGGGTGTAAGATTAGTTTCAGACGAAGAAGATGATGTGTTCGATGTTGTTGTCGAACTCATTGGTGATTGTAGAGGTGTAGAAGCTGATGGCAATGGTGATGTAGGACTTTCCAATGTTGAATTCCACTGACTTCTGTCTGAACCATCACCGCCATCGTCCGATATGATAGATATATCTGCTATTATTCCACTTTCTGGAAAATAAATAATATGAAAATAAATTTGGTTTATTATATTAATATTGAAATATAGCTACATTGATATTTTAAAACATCTATTATAATATTTTTTTATTTTTAAATTTAATCTTAATTTTTTAGTTAGATCCATTAACATAAACAAATAGTGATTAAAAGAAATTTAATAATATTAATTTATGTAATTGGAACTCCTTTCTTATGACTTAATTTTCATATTGTTTTCTCTGATTGTTGACTTATTCTATATTATGACGTGCAATTTTATTCAACGACTTGCATAAATCAATGGAGCGATGTCTTGTAGTACAAACGTATTGCACGCCATGGAAATGGAGAATGTAAAGGGTACAATTAAATGAAATGCTCAACTCACCGACGCTGCACTGGCTGTTGAGCGTAGTACTACGGTGATGAGGTCGGGGACTCGTATCGAGACCTAAATTGAGGGTGGTGGGTGGTCCACTACTACCTCCACTGCTGGATGATGAACTAACAGATATAACACTGTGCGGTCTTCTGCTACAACGTCCGGAGTCTTCAGATACCGAGACGGCGATGGAATTTCTGAACCTCGGTGCTAAATCAAAACATTCTGCATTATTTGTTATGGGAAGGGCCAATAATTTTTGTTTTACGTGTATTTTGACACTTCAAACTTAATGAGTTTCCAAATACTAACGTCTAATTTGGGAACAAATATATGAATATTTCGAAACTTACTTTTAGATAATTGAGCCACACTAATAGAACGGTCATTAATTTGATCTGCACTGGGTCTGATGTCTAGACAAGGCTTATTTCCAATTCCCATGCTGGACATTTCTGCAAGACGCACCTCTGAAAATCGTGATGAAAGAATGTTAGTAAAATAATGTAATAAAACAATTTTATTGACATAATTCGCTATAAGCAAAACGAACCTCTGTTTTTGAGCGCTTGCTTCCATAGCAAATTGCTTAATTCCTCAGTCCAGGCTTTTTTGATTTCCTCACTAGCGCACTGAAGCGTGTACGTGTCGCCAGGTTTTCTTTTTCTAAACCAAATTTCAAATTTGGTTGGAGAATCAGCAATCACCGCAGTCAATCCAATATCTGTCGTCTTGATACTATGCTTATAAATGTAAATGTCGAGGTTCTGAAATGATGAATTCGTTAAGTAATCGAAGTACAACGACATTGATTAGACACGGCTATCTTAGGGCTATCACGATCCTACCTTTCTATCGGGAAATCGCCGAGCTTTACTGAAGAGAATAAGATCTTCGAAGAGGAAAACTTGCCGCAGGCATTTCTTTCCCTTGCCTTGCCAGACGAGGAATTCGTTTTGTCTCAAGAGCCTGCCCTGTTCCTTGACATTTACCTGGAAGAATAAACCGAATGTCAGTGACCTGGACTTATATTGTCATTGAAAGAATACTCTTTAAATGGAAATAACGTTTTAACACTTACATCGCAATCTCTTAAGGAGTCCATTGCAAGCAAGTCATTTCCGTGTCGAAGTTGAAAACGAACCATTTGCTCAGCCGCTCTCAAGTCAGATTCGCCTTCAACCATTGGTTTCTCGCAACCGTCCTTCTCATCTTTATCATTCAACTGTTCAGAAAGGTCTGTCCCAGCTTTAACCAGCTGTTGCAATAGTAACGCGTACTTTCCCATTCGTTGTACCGGCTTAAGCAAATAACTAGCCAGATCCATCTTATCCCCTAATTCAAGTTGCTTTGCTTTAAAGAATTTCGATCCGTACTCAGCCATCAGAGAGTCGGAATTAGGTTTATTCTTGTTATATAGCGCATAAAGATAGAATTTCTTCTCCTGAAAGCCAACAATAATTATATATATATATATATATATATATATATATATATATATATATATATATATATATATATATATATATATATATATATATATAAGAGAAAAAAAAAAACGGAAAAAAAGAGATATATGAGAGAAATTTAAACACACATATGTCTAAAAACACACTGTCCGCCTATCATGGGTGTTCGCTCACACTGTCACTTTTCTCACAAAAAACTCTCTCTGTGTCTCTCTCTTATACATATCTCCGCCCACGCGACACCTCTCTATA